>APFE031519860.1:6300-71013 GCA_000404065.3 Pinus taeda | reverse complement strand
AAAAAAAAATTTGCTAAAATTTGGAGATCCCACCGAGCCCTGGAAAGTGCTCTGATACCACTTTTTATGCTTCTTAACCTGCAAAGTAATACCAAACAAAGAATATGCGAAGAAAAAATACCCAGAACACAGAATATGCGAAGAAAATATACCCAGAACACAGAATATCAATGATTTTATTACTCAGAGAGAAATGTTCACAGGCCTCTTCGAGGGGGCAACCTCCAATAGAGCAGAGCTCGATTACAAAACAAGACATGATACTCCTCGCAGGGAGTCTCTATCCTTTATATATGACTCATACATGCAATACCACAGGCCAATACCGTGGGTTTTATTAATACCGTCTATCTAATACTATCGCCCATTTGCAACTAACTGTGGTCCCATCATTAATTGCGGGTTAACCACTTACAATTATTAATATGGGCTTTATTGACTCTTGACTATGACGTGATCCCATGACATAAATAAGGGGGTTAGGGTGGGACCCTAACAAATTTTCAATTTGAGATGTGAAACTATTAATTGAGAAAGGTGATGATTGAGCACTAAAATTACCAAAGAATGATTCAGATGAGTATTTACCAAGAATATTATTGTTGAATGCTATAGGCTAGTTTTCTTGTTCAAACTCTGTTACAGTATGATTCATATGCTTTTCCCGATCGATCTTGATCTTATTTGGCTTCCCTTTATAGGGAAGCCACATGTGAGACCAATCGGTAGAAATGTAACCATGAAGTTTCTCAGACTAGTCTCTACTTAAAATCAAACCATAAAACTCAGGAATATCGACAATTAATATATCAATTCTCTGAACCATTCTTAGATCAGATGATATCCTAATGGTAACAGAGTTGATTTCTCCCAATACTTGGGCCTTAGTTCTATCCAACTGGACAATATGCACTGCAAACTTTTGGGGTTCAATATTCAGTTTCGAACAAGCCAAAGTCGGCATTATATTAGATGAAGCCCCTGAGTCTATCAAGCAATTGTGCAGATTTCTATTATAAATCAAGTAGGTAAAGAGAAAAGGAGGGGTATGGGAATTTGATCTATCTCTGATTACAAAAGAATCAGTAGCTTCTACTCTACCAGCTGGTGGCTTACCTATCTCATTAGCAGCTTTGAACAATACAACATTCGGAAGAGGAGAAGAAGGTACTGCATTTAATTCATTGAGCATCAATTTTTGTTGATTTTTAGGCTTACTAAGCTCAAACATAGTGATATTCGCTTTCATTTTCCTCATGTCTTCAATGATGTTGTAATCCATAGAGTCTGTAACTACTAATGTTTTAGATGATGAAGGTGGATTGGAAGCTGATGGCTGAGTTTGAGTAGGCATTGTTGTAGACTTCTTTGTGGGAGCCCTTTCTTTAGTAGTAGTACCGATGTTCTTTTTCTTTTGAGTCGCTTGAACAGGTTCAGGAGTCCCTTTACTCCTGGTACTTACTTGGAAAGCTTCCTGTTCATTTTCAGTATCAGAATTGGGCAAATGAAGTCCCACATCCCATGACATTCTACAACTTCCTCTTCTTCTGTTTCTTCAGATGATAAGACTGTATATTCTTCTTCATCGTTCTTGGGGTCTGACTCTGTGTTGGATATAGCATTAGGGGGTTTTGATTCTGGTTTCTTAAAGTTCCTAAATGGCTTCTTAGATGAGGTCTCAGCTACTTGTTTCTTAATTTCTATCATTTCATTTGACATAGTTTTTAGAACCTTTTGGAGACCTTCCATATCATATGGATCTTTAGCCACTTTCTTCTTTGAATCATATTTGAAGGTGACTTTTTTAGATTTTCTATCTTCAAGAGTAGCTTTCTTTTCAAAGGTGATGATACGTTTTTCCACAGCAATTGCCTCTTTCATATTCTCTGCTAAAGTAGGCTTTGCAACTCTATCCACAAAGATAGCTATATTTGAAGGTAAGGCTGATATGTACCATTCACTTCTAACCTGTTCACTAGGTTTTGAGGCAGTAGGAATCTTATTTAAGAGTTTATTAAATTGTGAATTGAACTCTTTTATAGGCTATCTAGATTCCGTTTTAACATTTGAGAGATCATTGATTAAAGTTGCTATGGATCTGTCATCACCATATTTAGTTAAGAACTGCTCTTGGAAAATATTCCAACTAGTAATGGATCATGATGGTAACGAATAGTGCCAAGACCCAGTTGATCCTTGTAGGGTATATGGAAAAAGCCTCACAACCATGTCTTCTTCAGTAACTCCTTTTAAATTGACTGGCAACATAAAGTTGTTTATGTGTTCATCTTCCTGAATGCCTACATCTGGATTGAATTTTGGCAACCATTTCTCGGGATGAGCTGGCAATGGGTTCAAAGGTGTAGGCATTGTGACTGCACCAAGATTGTTCCATGGGTTCTATGCCATTGTTGAGCTACTAATGGATGATAACACAGATGAAGTTCCAAGGGGTTGAGAAGCAGAAGATATTGAAGTTCCAGATGGCTGAGAAGTAGGCGTTGAAGTTCCAGTACCTTGTTGAATGACAATCTGGAGTGGGGGAGTGGATGGTTGACTTTGCAATGGAGAAGATGAAATGGATGATGATGATGAGAAAGTTTCTCTATCAGACCCTTCAGTTGTCTTCCTTGCTCTTTTCCTTTTAGAAAAAGGTAATTCAATAGGTTCAATACCAAGCTTTTCATTCTGAAGTCTGGTGAGGGGATAAGAAGGAATGAATTGCAAAGTCACACTTCCTTGAGATAACTCAGATTTCTGTGGTGATATTGAGAATCCTTGAAGTTTATTAATTATAGACTGTACTTCAGGAGATTCTAGATTTGATTTATCTGAGATGTTTTGGGGTTGAGTAGTGGTTGTTGTTTCTTCAACTTCTCGCTTAGAAACTGAAGATTTAGCATGCGAGGGAGAAGTCGGAGGTGAGGTGGAGGGAGATTTACTCTCAAAATGGATTATAGATTTGGATTTGCTTGCCATTCATAGTTCATGCCCTCCTTCTAGCACCAAAAATGTTGATGCCTCGAAAGTCATTGCCTCAATATCGAGGAAAACCTCCCAGTCCGAACCTTAAAACAACTCCTTTTCCGTTTGATGTGGTAGCTCCAACTGGATATAATGGGACAAATTTCCTAATGATATATAAGTGGGATGGATAACTAATCGATTTTTTACTATCTAATGGGAATGATGGATGATCTATTCTAAAATGAAATAATATAAAAGTAACTAATCTATCCTGGGAAGTCTTTCTCCTAGTGCAATTTTTTATGGTTCTTATTGACAAATAGGCATATTGTTACACAGTAATTTGTCACTACCTTCACCCCAGTCCTTCTACTGTGTCATATTTCCAAGTCAAACATGCTCATATTGAACAAATGCTCTCTGATGTTGCTAAATGACCCACGTTTCCTAAGTTATTTGCCTCATCGCGAATATGGACTTAATATACGCGTTGAAGGGCGCTCATGAACAGTCCAGCCGCGCTGCCAGTGAGGAAGTACATTTTATTCCCGCGATGGTCCGATTTCATGCTCTAGCGCAAGGTTACTTATTATCTTTAGTGATGATATTTTTGGGTACGTTTCTCACTAGCGATGTCAGCGCTAAATCTCAGTTATTCACCTGCGATGATCCAGATTGGCCGAATTTGTTCCAACAGTCAGCCTTTTGGATGACTCCAGACCTGGTTGTTGGCATAGTTTGTGTCACCTTTCCTCCTCTGGTATGGCTATTCCATCATTTGTGCTACCTTCCTTGGGGATAAGCTCACTCTTCCACCTTTCATGGAGACTCCTTCTCCTATTTAAACTCTCACCATTGCTATGCACTGCTAGTTTTGGATAGTTGGATAGTTGGCTAGTTGGTAAATTCTTGGATTGAGCAGTGTTGTTAGTGTTTGTGAGTTTGCTAGATAGCTAGTGTGAGTGTGACAAGTGTGGGATTGTTGATAGCTTGTGGAAGGTTGTGAAGTGCCCCTAATTTTGTGTAAAACTTATAAGTGAGAGAGACTTTGTATGTTGGGAGATCCATCTTCAGAGAGTGAATGCTTGAGGAACATGTTGGCTGGATTCCTCTGAGAAGGCTTCCAATGTCAAGACTTTGGTTGTAAGCTTACTCTTATTTCATCATTAATAAAATCAATGATGTTTTCCTATGTCTTGTATGTAATTTACTTGATAGCTCATGACTTCTTGACTTTGTAAGTAAATATATCATTGTTGTTTTCTGGTTACATGCTTTCTTGTATTTCCTTTGCATTGTTTCAGGTTGATCACTCATTAAGGAGAAGGAAGCGGAAGCTGGAGCAGCGCAATGGAAATCCATCGACCACCGGTTGAGGTAGTCCTCCAACTATGACTGCTTAAGGAAAGCTATTGTTGATCTGTCATTGCTTGTGACTAGACCCACTCTAGGGCTAGAGGGGTTGCCTTTGTCTGCAGAGGGAACACTTTCCTGCATCACACATATAGATGACTCTACTCATAAATAAAAATATTCATTCATATGCAGCTAAAACAGGTTGAACAAATGCCTGAAACAGAGTCAATGGAAATTAGATATCTGAGGGCAGGGTTTTAACCTCTGGAGTGAGGATTTTCCCCAAGAATGATTACTTATCTCAGGCTGGTAGTGCTACGAAATGACCAGCTAGGGAAGAATTAGCGAATGTATACATGGGAGAGGATTCCATGAAATTCAAAGCTCTTTGGATTAGGAGAGGAGTTATCTCGAGGATTACAACCCCTGAAGTAGAAACGAAGAAATTTGGTAATATAGTCCATAATTCAAAAACCTAAAAGGGTCCTCATTCCTTACATGGTTGGAAAACATTTCATAGGGGAGGTTTGCAAGTGGGAAGGCATAAAAAAGGTCAACTATTTGGGTCTGAGTGTCCATTAAAGTCCCGTAACTGGTGCTTTTGACCTCATGGGTGTTGGGAGTTATAGGTGTCACGTGCTTCATCCCTCTGAATAAAACAAAAGTAACAAACAATGAGGTCAGGGTGTCAGGTTAACTCGAGCCTGCAGGGAGGACGGAAAATGACTTTGGAAGGCGTCCTTGACCTTTGGGAGTGTGCAGAGTGGTGAGTCCTGCGTTGCGGTCCAGGTAGGAGGTTCTTTGACTTGGATTGAAAGATTGTTGTCAGGTGGTGTTTTAGGGTTTAGGGGATTTATGTAAAGGATAGGGATAATTTCCCAGGCAACGAAGGACAAACTCAGGTGTGGGGAGACACGTGATGATCAAGGATTTGTTTGGGGTGACAAAGTACAGGCAAAGGTGAAGGGACGAGCTATCCAAGACCTTACCAATTTCCTTTTACCTTTTACCTGATACTTGATACTTTCAGCATTGCCGAGCCAATGGGAGAAGACTGCCTATCAGGTGGCCCCCACTCTGTTACGGTTGGATACACTGTGGATCAAATTCCTTCTTCATTGGGTGCTGGAATGGATCGCGACTGTCAGATGAGCACTGACATTTCAACACATGGGGTCTACTCCTTTATTGACCCTATTGTATGTATGCTGTCGGAGTCGAGGTTATATGTTAATGGATTTGGATGGAGGGTAACCCAAGCTCTGAACTGCATGGTTTATAAGCATAGATCGAACCTAATCCAGATGGATCCAGAGACACACAAGACAAAGAGGGTTTATGAATGATCGAAAATAAAAGTGTTCAAAATGATGTTGACCTAGGACCAGAGCATAGATCTTGTCATATTGATCACGACGGTGCGAACGGTTCGTCAATCCGAGTCCGTATGCGAAAGTTAGAAGGAGTCAAAGTTGGGCTGACTTTTTGATGACTGGGCACGCTTAAGGAGGCCACCATTTGGACTTTTTCCGGCCACTGGATTCCAGCCAACCAAGGCTGGATTTTGGGCGAAATTGTGGGCTTGTTAAAAACACTCCTACGACTAAATTCAATTTTTTTTGAAATGGCACCTTATTGTTATTTAAAACAAAAAAATATATATCTTAAAAGCGGGTGGGGGCCACCAACCCCACCATCCCCAAAACTATATGTACCATGTATTAGAAATGGTGATGTTGGTGGGAGTTGAACCCGCCCAGCCACATGGGCTGACCCATTGGGCGGCCTCATAACAAACACACACCAACATTAATACAAACCAACACGTGGCCCTAAACAACAAGTGCCAACCACACTTGATGAAACGCGCTGAGGAGGTGGGTATGGTGGGCGGTCCACCCAAGGTGGGCCTGGCCTAAACAAAACTTAAATTTAATTTTTTTTGTTTTACAATGTATAAAAAAAGGAGGAGGCAGGGTTTGACCACCCAACCTCCTCCCTATTAAACGGATCAATAAGAAACTATACCAAACTGTTCACATTGATTAATCTACGCAATTTTTTTATATAAACCTTGAATTTCTTCAGTGCATGGGCCTTTTCCTAAGTTATCTGCCTCATCACGACTATGGACTTAATATATGCGCTGAAAGGCGCTCATCAACAATCCAGCCGCGCTGCCAGCACGGAAGTACATCTGATTCCCACAATGGTCCGATTTCATGTTCCAGCGCGAGGTTACTTATTATCTTTAGTGATGGTCTGACTGGCTACGTTGCTCACTAGCGATGTCAGCGCTAAATCTCAGTTATTCACCCGCGATGATCTAGATTGGGCGAATTTGTTCCAATAGTCGGCCTTTTGGATGACTCCAAACCTGGTTCTTGGCATATTTTGTGTCACCTTTCCTCCTCTGGTATGGTTGTTCCGTCATTTGTGCTACCTTCCTTGGGGTTAAGCTCACTCTTCCACCTTTCATGGAGACTCCTTCTCCTATTTAAACTCTCACCATTGCTATGCACTGCTAGTTTTGGATAGTTGGATAGTTGGCTAGTTGGTAAATTCTTGGATTGAGCAGTGTTGTTAGTGTTTGTGAGTTTGCTAGATAGCTGGTGTGAGTATCACAAGTGTGGGATTGTTGATAGCTTGTGGAAGGTTGTGAAGTGCCCCTAATTTTATGTAAAACTTATGAGTGAGATAGACTTTGTATGTTGGGAGATCCATCTTCAAAGAGTGAATGCTTGAGGAACATGTTGGCTGGATTCCTCTGAGAAGGCTTGCGACATCAAGACTTTGGTTGTAAGCTTACTCTTATTTCATTATTAATACAATCAATGATGTTCTCCTATGTCTTGTATGTAATTTACTTGATAGCTCATGACTTCTTGACTTTGTGAGTAAATAGATCATTGTTGTTTTCTGGTTACGTGCTTTCTTGTACTTCCTTTGCATTGTTTCAGGTTGGTCACTCATTAAGGAGAAGGAAGCGGAAGCTGGAGTAGCGCAATGGACCATCGACCACCGGTTGAGGTAGTCCTCCAACTATGACAGTTTAAGGAAAGCTATTGTTGATTTGTCCTTGTTTGTGACTAGACCCACTCTAGGGCTAGAGGGGTTGCCTCTGTCTGTAGAGGGAACACTTTCCTGCATCACACATATAGATGACTCTACTCATAAATAAAAATATTCATTCATATGCAGCTAAAACAGGCTGAACAAATGCCTGAAACAGAGTCAATGGAAATTAGATATCTGAGGGCAGGGTTTTAACCTCTGGAGCGAGGATTTTCCCCAAGAATGATTACTTATCTCAGGCTGGTAGTGCTGCGAAATGACCAGCTAGGGAAGAATTAGCGAATGTATACATGGGAGAGGATTCCATGAAATTCAAAGCTCTTTGGATTAAGAGAGGAGTTATCGCGAGGATTACAACCCCTGAAGTAGAAACGAAGAAATTTGGTAATATAGTCCATAATTCAAAACCCTAAAAGGGTCCTCATTCCTTACATGGTTGGAAAACATTTCATAGGGGAGGTCTGCAAGTGGGAAGGCATAAAAAAGGTCAACTATTTGGGTCTAAGTGTCCATTAAAGTCCCATAACTGGTGCTTTTGACCTCATGGGTATTGGGAATAGCAGGTGTCACGTGCTTCATCCCTCTGAATAAAACAAAAGTAACAAACAATGAGGTCAGGGTGTCAGGTTAACTCGAGCCTGCAGGGAGGACGGAAAATGACTTTGGAAGGCGTCCTTGACCTTTGGGAGTGTGCAGAGTGGTGAATCCTGCGTTGCGGTCTAGGTAGGAGGTTCTTTGACTTGGACTGAAAGATTGTTGTGAGGCGGTGTTTTAGGGTTTAGGGGATTTATGTAAAGGATAGGGATAATTTCCCAGGCAGCGGAGGACAAACTCAGGTGTGGGGAGGCACGTGACGATCAAGGATTTGTTTGGGGTGACAAAGTACAGGCAAAGGCGAAGGGACGGCCTATCCAATACCTTACCAATTTCCTTTTACCTTTTACTTGATACTTGATACGTTCAGCATTGTCGAGCCAATGGGAGAAGACTGCCTATTAGGTGGCCCCCACCCTGTTACGGTTGGATACACTGTGGATCAAATTCCTTCTTCATTGGGTGCTGGAATGGATCGCGACCCTCAGATGAGCGCTGACATTTCAACATATGGGGTCTACTCCTTTATTGACCCTATTGCATGTATGCTGCCGGAGTCGAGGTTATATGTTAATGGATTTAGATGGAGGGCAACCCGAGCTCTGAACTGCATGGTTTATAAGCATAGATCGAACCTGATCCAGATGGCTCCAGAGACACACAAGACAAAGAGGGTTTATGAATGCTCGAAAATAAAAGTGTTCAAAATGATGTTGACCTAGGACCAAAGCATAGATCTTGTCATCTTGATCATGGTGGTGCGAATGGTTCGTCAATCCGAGTCCGTATGTGAAAGTTAGAAGCAGTCAAAGTTGGGCTGACTTTTTGATGACTGGGTAGGCTTGAGGATGCCACTATTTGGACTTTTTCTAGCCACTGGATTCCAGCCAAACTAGGATGGATTTTGGGCGAAATTGTGGGCTCGTTAAAATCACTCCTACGACTAAATTCAAATTTTTTTAAAATGGCACCTTATTGCTATTTAAAACAAAAGAATATATATATCAAAAGGTGGTGGGGGCCACCAACCCCACCACCCCCAAAACTATATGTACCATGTATTAAAAATGGTGAGGCCGATGGGAGTTGAACCCGCCCGGCCACGTGGGCTGGCCCACCGGGTGGCCTCATAACAAACACACACCAACATTAATACAAATCGACACGTGTCCCTAAACAACAAGTGCCAACCACACTTAATGAAACGAGCCGAGGAGGTGGGTACGGTGGGCAGGCCACCCAAGGCGGGCCTGGCCCAAACAAAACTTAACGCATTGAGGAGGTGGGTACGGTGGGTGGGTCGCCCAAGGCAGGTCCGCCCCAAACAAAACTTAAATTTAAATTTTTTTGTTTTACAATGTATAAAAAAGGAGGAGGCAGGGTTTGACCACCCAACCTCCTCCCTATTAAACGGATCAATAACCAACTACACCAAATAGTTCACATTGATTAATCTACCCAAATTTTTTATATAAACCTTGAATTTCTTCAGTGCATGGGAGGTAAAGGAGGAACTAGGAGCAGGCATGCAAATCGAGATGAATTAATTTTAAATGCAGCTGGAACCATGAATTTTGCATGAGGGCCAAATTTCCACTTTGTCAGAATTTGACAAATTTTATATGGTTTCAACACCTCTCAATGCCACAAACGCAATGGAGTTGTCTATTTCTCCATTAGAGTTTTGCATTTTTTGGCCATTTTTCAGTATGCAGGTGGAACCATGATTGCTGTAAAAACAGGGAGCGGAACCATGATCCTTAAATTTTCCCGAGGAGGTAATTTTTCTCCATGTCGGAATATAGTCAAGTTTGTACTTGCTTTCCACAATTTTCCGCAACAATTGTAATGGCGAGGTCAGATTTTCCATTTTAGTTGCAGATTTCTAGTCCACCCATGGAGCAAAATCTTTGAGGAATCTAGGGGGAATCTAAAAGATTCCTTGAGCCCCAGATTCTCAATTTCTCAGAATTTAGAATTTGGACAATCAATTTTGTACTATTCGACACCATAAACCTGATGGTGCATTCAGATTTCTCATTCTCTCATTCTATTCTTCAAACACTTTTCTAAGTGGAATGCAGGTGTCAACATCCATGTGTGAGCAGTCATGCGATTGATGTTGTGAAATCGATGGTCCACACAGCTTCAATAGTTTGACATCCACTTCTTCAGATGGCCCTTGGTTGTGAGGTATATGCTGTGTTCATGTACTTCTTCTTTATGCATTGTGTTGCATAGGTCATTGATTGGTGTTTGATGTGGGATGCTGTTTCTTACTCATTTTTATGATTCCTGCTTGATGTGACGCGAAATCGCCTATGTGATGTACTTGTTGTCATAACTCATCATGTTGTATTTTAAGATATATTGTATGTCGATGGGATACTCATGCGTTGCCATGCATGTTTGATTTGAGATCCCTTTTATGCCATGTTGGCGGGATGCTCATCGTGCATGAGTTTTGTGTCACACTGATAGAAGTCTTTTGATTGAGAGTTCCTGTAGTGTAACATCTCATAGAGCCACTCCTGTGTGAGGGAATTTTCCTTGTATGATCGCGACATCATCTCTTGTGTACATCATCACTATTGACAACACTTAATGCACCGGCCTACACCATCTTGACACTAGAGCCTTGAGACGTAGTCCTTCCTGGACGAACTCTGTTATCAATGTCTTATGTCTTCATGTGTTGATGATTGACGTGTTCCTCTTCTTTACAACATGTAGATGTATTCATTAATGTTATTTTAAAAATGAAATTTAACACATCATGAAAGTAAGAGGTCTTGGAAGAGTCCTTCGTCACACCCGGACCTGGATTAAGTGGTATCATAGCGGTCTTTATGTTGATGTGAATTGCAGCGTGAACAATGGAATGTGCAGCGACAGAGGATGAAAAATACGAGACCATGCTCAACATTTCCAAATGAGTGGAAATCATGTATGAAACTCTACAAAAATAGACAGAGGAAAAGGAGCGATTGCAGCTTCAGTTGCAAGCCACAGAAGAGGCCCTGGAAGAACTAAAGCACAACAAACATAATCTTCAAATAGAGAACTCTGAATTGAAGATGTGTCTACATTAAGAGAAAAAGGTGAAACATAGTTTGCTATGATAGCTGCAAGCAAAGGACGAGGCCTTGGAAAAGTTGCAGCATGACCCATGTGAGGTAAAAAGTAGTTCTCCATCTTCATGTATGTTTCCTGATGATGATTTCGCTGTTTTTGAAAATCATACCATAGGAATTGGCTTCAAACTATTGAAGAGAATGGGGTATGAAGGGAAAGGCTTGGGCATTAATGGCAAAGGAATTGTCAACCCCATCAAAGTAGAGGAATTACCGTGTCGAACAGGACTTGGGTATCTCAGAAAAGAAGTTGGGAAATGTGTTGAGACAACAAGCAAACCACAAACAACAGATGATGAACAACCCTCATCAGTTCTTTCCAAGCCAAAAGAGGAGGTAAAATATGTTGATTTCCTTTCGATTTCATCGTTACATAGTTTGACTTCTGTTGGAGATGTGGAGATCCCAACTACAGGGAGAAACATGAGGCTTCTTACAAGGACGAGGCACGAGGAGGAGAAAGAACTTGGTGTTAATAACCAAGACATGACTCAACCTTTGGAGGTTTTGCATAAACATCGATTTGCAGGCTCGAGATACACTAAAGGAGAATGCTCGAAGGTGTCAAATTCTTCCGAGACATCATCGTAATCGTCAAGGAAGGAGAATGATGGGAAAACATCCCCATCATCCCATGGCAGTGCCCATGGCAGGGAAAGAGCTGAGGCAAGCTCTCATCGCCATACTGACATCAAAGACATCAAGGGAAGGTATAACCACTTTTGATCTTTCAATGTTCATTTCGATTATGATCATGTTGTTAATAATGAACATAAAACATGGCATCGAAAAACATGCACCTTTTGTGGATTACATAACCATACATTTTCTATGCATTGGAAAAGAATGGCAGCACACAAAAGGATGAGGCATAAATGACCCTCTCAACAGCATGAAAAGAAACAGGTTAAGCAAATATGGAGGAAGAAAATCTACTGTAGTCATTGCGATAGAAGTGACCATCAAAGAGCCACTTGTTGGAGGCTCCATCCAAAGCAGCACCTTAAAGATAAAGCGTCGATGCGCGAACTAGGTGAAGCAGTTGTTCGACAAGCAAATGCGCCACAAGGAGGTGACCCATTCAAATAGATAAGTGAAAAATGGTTTCTAGATATGTTGTCATTTCATGGTCGTGCTTTTGTGAATCATTTGTTGCATTTTAAAATTTAAAAGTGATGATGTGCTTTCCATCACTTGTTCAACAACAATGATGTCTGGTCTTATTTGGTGTCACATGTTAAACTATGAAAGTGATGTTATGTTTCCATCACTTGTCAAAGCAAAACAATAGTGCGTGGCCTTATGTTTGTAAATCATGTGTTATAATGATGATGTTTTTCCATCACTTGTTGAAGAAATAATGATAGGTTGGCCTTGTTGTCATAGCTAAGGTCTTGCATCCATCCTGATGTAAACTTGACCACCGAGTATGTGTTATAAACTCGTGGCAAGTGTGGGACGTTTAGATCATTAGTTGGTCATAAAAGTCAAGCATGTAATTTGCAAAACAATGTACTATAGGTTGTAGAGGTAGCAGGTGTTGGCTCGTCACTTAAGGCTTCGAAGAACAAAGGTGAAGGAGATGGAAGCTAGACCTTTTTAGGACTATCGTGATGCAGAAAAGGTACAAAGAAGTTGCAGATTATTTTCATGCTTTTGGAGGACCAAAAGCTCCTCAGTGGGGAGGATTGATCCAGGTGGCTCTAGAGACACACAAGAAAAAGAGGGTTTATGAACGCTTGAAAATCAAAGTGCTCATAATGATGTTGACCTAGGACCAGAGTGTAGATCTCGCCATCTTGATCACAACGGTGTGAATGGTTCGTCAATCCGAGTCTGTATGCCAAAGTTAGAAGCAGTCAAAGTTGGGTTGATTTTTTGATGACTGGGAAGGCTTAAGGAGGCCACAATTTGGACTCTTTTTGGCCACTGGATTTGAGCCAACCTAGGCTAGATTCCAGGTGAAATTATGGGCTCATTAAAATCACTCCTACGGCTAAATTCAATTTTTTTTAAAATGGCACCTTATTGTTATTTAAAACAAAATATATAAAAAAAAATAATATATATTATATTAAAAGTGGGTGGGGGCCACCAACCCCACCACCCCCAATACTATACGTACCATGTTACAAAAATGGTGAGGCCAGCGAGATTTGAACCCGCTCGGCCATGTGGGCCAGCCCACTGGGTGGCCTCATAACAAACACACACCAACATTAATACAAATTGACACGTGACCCTAAACAACAAGCGCAAACCACACTTAATGAAACACGCCGAGGAGGTGGGTACGATGGGAGGGCCACCCAAGGCAGGCCCAACCAAACCAAACTTAAATTTAAATTTTTTTGTTTTACAATGTATAAAAAAAGGAGGAGACAGGGTTTGACCACCCAACCTCCTCCATATTAAACAGATCAATAACCAACTACACCAAACAGTTCACATTGATTAATCTACCCAATTTTTTTTATATAAACCTAGAATTTCTTCAGTGCACGGGAGGCAGAGGAGGAACCAGGAGTGGGCACGCAAATCGAGATGAATTAATTTTTAATGCAGGTGGAACCATGAATTTTGCAGGAGGGCCAAATTTCCACTTTGTCAGAATTTGACAAATTTTATATGGTTTCAACACCTCTCGATACCACGAATGCAATGTCATTGTCCATTTCTCCATTAGAGTTCTGCGTTTTTTGGCCATTTTTCAGTATGCAGGTGGAACCATGATTGCTGTAAAAACAGGGAGCAGAACCATGATCCTTGAAATTTTCCCGAGGAGGTAATTTTTCTCCATGTCGGAATATAGTCAAGTTTATACTTGTTTTTCACGGTTTTCCATAGGGATCACAATGGAAAGGTCATATTTTCCATTTGAGTTGTAGATTTCCAGTCCACCATGGAGTAGAATCTTTGAGGAATCTAGGGGGAATCTAAAAGATTCCTTGAGCCCCAGATTCTCAACTTCTCAGAATTCAAATTTTGGACACCTGATTTTGCACTATTCGATGCCACAAATCTGATGATTTATTCAGATTTATCATTCTCTCATTCTATTCTTCAACCACTTTTCTAAGTGGAATGCGGGTGTCAACATCCATGTGCGAGTAGTCATGCAATTGATGCCATGAGATCGATGGTCCGCACAGCTTCAACGGTTTGACATCTGCTTCTTCAGATGGACCTTGGTTGTGAGGTATATATTGTGTTCATGTACTTCTTCTTTATGCATTTTGCTACACAAGTCCTTGATTGATGTTTGATGTGGGATCCTGTTTCTTACTCATTTTTATGATTCCTTTTTGATGCGATGCGGAATCACCTATGTGATGTACTTGTTGTAATGACTCATCATGTTGTGTTTTGAGATCCTTTGTTGTATGTTAATGGGATACTCATGTGTCACCATGCATGTTTGCTTTGAGATCCCCTTTATGCCATGTTGGCGGGATGCTCATCGTGCATAAGTTTTGTGTCATACTGATAGAAGTATTTTGACTGAGAGTTCCTGTAGTGGAACATCTTGTAGAGCCACTCCTGCGTGAGGGCATTTTCCTTGTATGATCGCGACATAATCTCTTATGTACATCATCACCATTGACAACACTTAATGCAACGGCCTACACCATCTTGACACCAGGGCCTGGAGACGTAGTCCCTCCTAGACGAACTCTATTATCAATGTCTTATGTTTTCATGTGTTGATGATTGACATGTTCCTCTTCTTTACAACATGCAGATGTATTCATTAATGTTCTTTTTAAAATGAAATTTAACACATCACGAAAGTAAAAGGTCTTGGAAGGGTCCTTCATCACACCCAAACCTGGATCAGAACCTTCGGAACATTAGCTCGAATACTTTAAAATCATTTCACTTCATTGCAAAGCTTCCTTTCATGTGGACTCGATATTTATAGTATTTTGAGATTAAGCATTGGGGAACATTCTTCTTTCACCACCTTATAGGTTTTACTTATCATATCTTTCCTCAGAAGGAACTTTTGGGTGAGATGGAGATAACATTGGCTCCAACTGGGGATGGGGCATTAGATTTCAATGCATCGAGAACCTGCAATCTAGTAAATTCATTTTTTCGGCATGGAATCTTTTTCAACAATTTATTTTTATGAAAGAAAATATTCAAAAAATTGAAACATTAGAAATTATTTACATGTACACACCAATATTTACAATGTGTTAGGGATGAGTACCTTTAATTCTGAAAATAGAGTTTGAGGAACTGACCATTTACTGGTAGTTCCAGTGATTCTCCTTCCAAGTTTTCGAGTAGATAGGTATTATTTCCTTTGTCTTCATATATTTTGAAAGGACTTAATCATAGCGGTGTACAATTTCCCACTGTAGATTACCTGGTAATGCAATGTACTAAAGTAAAACACTTGATCTACTTCTACAAACAATTTAGCGGAAGCTTAATCAAACATGAGCAACATCAAGCATGAACAGATATAACTGAGAATGAGAAGTAATTAACCATAACACAGAAGATATATCACTGGGGAAAGCACCAGCCTAAAACCTCAACCCTATATTATCATAAAAGTGGAAATCTTGTTCAAGTTACAAAAAGAATTAGCTCTCAAGCTATCCTGATCTCTCTGCACTCAAACAGTACAGCTCACAGACTCAATAGACATAGAATATATCTTCCTCAAGCCCTCCAAGCCTCCTATTTCCTTGTGTATTTTTGATTGGGGTCCAATGATATCACATGTGTGAATTGGCCTCATCACAGTCACTGTAACTTGAGGTCCAACTGCGCAATCCATAAGGAATAATATTCCTTCTGCATGTAAGGAATATTCACCAAGGAATATCCTAGCCACTAATAGTACACTATCCCTCCATCTGATCTCAACTGGGTCTCTGACTGAACTGACATGCATGAGTTATCCATGAGTGAATACTCAGTTATCTGAATTACAGTAGTTACATGCATGCAAGCATTAACTAACTGAACTCTCATTAATTTAATAAACTGTTAAATCAATCTAACTGGACTTCACTAATTAAACTAATTCAACTGATTACAACTCAATATTACAACTCATCATTATCTCTTTAACTGAAGGTTAAATTCCTCAATTAATGGAGAAATTGTTGCATGTCCCCACATAGACTTCAAGTTTGATTTTCCTTAACTAATTAACTCAAGATGAATTAATTAACTAATTTTCAAACTGCTGTTGATATCAAATTCGAATTTTACTTCCTATATTTAGTCCAGGGACTAACTAAAATAAGAAGGGATCTCGAAATGCTATTTTTAGAAAATCTATTTTTAGCACTTTCATTTTTCACCCATTGTAGCTAAGACCACCAATGGCTTAACTGCTATTTATAGCCCGACTATTTATAGCAGTGCTATTTTTAGTAATTTCTATTTTTAGCATTTCTTGTTGCACACTTTTCAACATTCCCTCTCAACAAGAAAGGGATTATCAGCAACCCCGAATCTGTCTCTGTGGAACTTGAACTTGCATTTTGACAATGCCTTCGTCAAAATATCTGCATCCTGCTCCTCGATCGAAACATACTACAACATCATGATCCTCTTGACCACACAACCCCATAGGTGATGGTAACAAATATCTATATGCTTGGCCCTGTCATGAAACACTGAATTCTCAGAGAGTTTTATGCAACTCTGATTATCATAGTATATCATCGTAGGATCCATCATCTGACCAAAACATCCCACTAGAATATTCCGCATCCAAATGGCCTCACATGCTACCTGAATCATAGCCATGTATTCAACCTCTACTAAGCTAAGTGCAATTGACCTCTGTTTCCTACTATACCAAGAAACTGCAACTAAACCAAGGTTGAAGATTCCTCTAGAAGTGCTCTTCCGGTCTGATGTATTACCTGCCTAATCTGCATCTGTGAAGCCTTGTAGCTTCACACCCTCTATCCGTCTGTACCATAATCCATACTATGTAGTGCCTCTGAGATACCTTAGCACATGCTTCGCTGCCTTCCAAAATAGTTTGGAAGGCTGAATCATAGCTTGACTCAGCTGGTTCACCGCAAAGCATAAGTCGGGTCGTGTGTTCACCAGACAGATAAGTGAACCCACCAGCTACCGATAAATAGTAGCAGCTACTACCTCACCTAAAGTAGCATCCTCCTTCCTCCAGTTCCTAGCTAGAGGAGTCTACATGGGCTTGCACTCCTCCATGTGAAAGCACCTCAGTATCTCATTGGCATACTTACCTTGAGACACAAATACTTCCCCATCTTTCTGCCACACTTCCATGCCTAGAAAGTAGTGCATGAGGCCCATGTCCTTCATCTCGAACTCTCTTGCAAGGTCCTACTTACAAGACTAAATCAGCTGCTCATCACCTATCAAAATTAGATCATCGACATAAAGTACAATAATCAAGGGCTTACCATCTACCATGATGTGGTATAGGTTCTCATCTGCTTCACTCTTGGTGAAGCCCACACGGTGAAATAACTGTCGATCCTGGTATACCAAGCACGGTGTGCTTACTTTAGCCCATACATTGCTCACTTAAGTCGGCAAACATGCGACTCACAATCGAAGGTCTCAAATCCTTCGGGCTACTCAATGTATACCTCTTCCTCAATCTTTCCATTGAGGAACGCCATCTTCACACCCATCTGATGGATCTTCCAACCCATCTGAGCTGATAGAGTTAGCATTGATCTGATAGATGAGTACCTTGCTATGGGAGCAAAGGTCTCATTGTAGTCGATCCCCTCAACTTGTGAGAAAGCTCGGACAACAAACCTTGCCTTGTGTTTCTCAACACTGCCATTAGCTTCCTGCTTTACCTTGTAAATCCATTGGTAGCTAACCACTGATTTGTCCACAGGTCTAGGGACAACATCCCACACACTGTTCTGCATGATGGAATCGTACTCTTCTACCATTGCATCAACCCAGACTGCCTGCTGCACTGCCTCATGAAAAAAAGAAGGTTCGGTCGCTACACACTCCCCAACCAGGGCCATGTAGCGAGTGTATCTCTCGGGGGATATCCTCTATCGGCGTTAAGAGGATGGCTACTCCACATTCTCTCTTGCATCCTGCATCAATTTGTCAGCTTCCCATGAGCATTTTCACCGATCTTTGGAAGACTCTCTAGCAGCTGTGGTCTCGATTACTGGATCCTCTGCATGTTTCTAATCCACATCATCAGGAGGCTCCTCCTCCTTTGGAACTAAAAGTTCCTCATCACCATGCAACTTGAGTTCCCTCTCTGGTGACACTCGCATGGCTCTCTACTCATCGAACTTCAGATCCCTGCGCACTACGGTCCTCTGATTGGCAGGCAGAAACACATGATAGTTGTGGGGTGTATCTCTGTACCCCACAAGTATCCCCAACTCAGTTGTTGGGTCTAGCTTCTTTCAAGCATCTTTGGTCACATGACAGAAAATTGGTGATCCAAAGATGCGGAAGTGACTCACATTTGGTCGCTTCCCCAAAAAAGCCTCCATAGGTGTCTACATCCCCAAAACACGATGAGGAATTATGTTCTAAAGATACATTACTGAATTTCATGCCTCAGCTCACAGATGAAGTGGTAGGATTTGGTCATGAAACATTGCTCGAGCTGCTCCCACAATAGATCTGTTCTTCCTTTCAGCCACGCCATTCTTTTGTGGGTTATGGGGTGTCGTCAGTTCCCATTTAATTCCTTCTGCTGTACAAAAGTATTTAAATTGCTAGGAAATATGATCTCCACCATTTTCGCTACACAAGGCCTTTATTTTCTTCCCAGATTCTTTCTTTGCCGAGGATTTAAACTCACAAAACCTCAAGAAGGTTTGATCCTTCTTTTGCATAAAGTAGATCCAACATCTACGAGAAAAATCATCAATAAAAATAACATAGTACCTTTTCTTAGCGGTGCAGGCTGTAGAGAGGGGTCCACATACATCTGAGTGAACTCACTCCAAGATTGCTCCAGCTCTAATATCCTGATCCTGAAAGGAAGCTTTCACATACTTACCCAGGGTGCATCCTTTGCATGTATCTGTTTGCTCCAGTTTTCCCTTGGGTAAGCCAGTAGAAATTTGTTGCATGATCTTCAAGGACCCATGATGCAAGTGGCCTAGTCTTCTATGCCATAGCTCGCCAACATCTTAGCTTTGCACCACCTCTACTTTGGAACGTAGTGCAACACAGTCATCTACCTCTATCTTGTAGAGATTCTTTACTCGAATCCCTATTCACTTGGTCTATCCGGTGTCGATATGCCTCAAGAACACTTTTCCTTTACTAAAGACTACATCATAGTCTTTATCTTCTAGCATAGCAACAGACACAAGATTCTTTTTCAAACCTGGTACATATTTAACAGTAGATAGGGTGAGAGGAACACCATGCTCCCTCTGAAACACAACTGCACCTTCACCTGAGACACAGTATTTTCCATCATCGCCCATCTTGATCTGCATCTAGAGATCCTTCTCCTCCAAGGTACTGAAAAGATTCTTGTCACCCGACATGTGGAAAGAAGCTTCACTGTCTAGGTATCAAACACATCCCACCATGGATGAAACCATGCATGCGATAAGTGAGAAATCCAGCTCAAATTGTTAAGCTAGTCCATCACCATCATATCACTTTGAGGAACCCTTCTTGGATTTCTTCTATGGACAATTCATAGCATAATGGCCCACTTCATGACAATGAAAGCATCACACCTTTGACTTGTCAACCTTCTTCCCGCCATGAGAAGATTTGGATTGGGATGCCTTCCCTTTCCCTTTCTTAGATTTACTTGCTAAAGCTAGATTTTCTTCATCATCTTGTTTTAATGAAGATCCATCCCTGGTGCTCCGCATTATCTCCTCCTACATTAGGTCCGACCAAAGTCGTTCCCAATATGGTAGTTTCTCTCTTCCATTAACTGAGTCCTGGTAGCTATGCCAGCTCTTAGGAAGACCGAGGAGTGCTAGACTCACCATATCGTCATCAACAACCACGACCCCTACACTTGCAAGCTCATCCCTTCGGCTGGTGAGCTTGTTCATGAATGTAGAGATTGTGTCGCCCTTTTCGCACTTGATCTTGTAAAATTTGTCCTTCAGCGCTAGCTTCTCTAATCACTGCTATTCTGATAAATATCTTTCAATGTTTTCCACATCGAAAATGGAGTCTCCTTCCCATGGAGGCTCGAGACAATGTGATCTCGAACTCCCTCTAGGAGGATTCTCCCTGCTCTAGCCACACACTTTTTCCATTCCGCCAGTTGAGTAGCATCAGTCAGCTTTTGGACTTCTTGATCAATGAAGTCCTTGAGACCGTTATCTTCCAATACTACCTCGATGTGATCCTTCTAGGCTATATAATTTGAACTGCCATCAAGGGCATATTCGAGTCTTAAGCCACTGAACGCCATCGGTGAAATAGATGTGATAAGAACTCAATTCAATATTCAGAAACAAAACTCGTACTTCTCCTACTTGTATACTGTTCTGACTTGATCACCTTTGCTCCGATACCATGTCGAATTTCCCACTGTAGATCACCTGGTAATCCAATGTACTAAAGCAAAACACTTGATATACTTCTACAAACAATTTAGTAGAAGCTTAATTGAACATGAGAAACATCAAGCATGAACAGATATAACTGAGAATGAGAAGTAAACAACCATAACACAAAATATATATTACTGGGGAAAGCACCAACCTAAAACCCCAACTCTGTATTATCATACAAGTGGAAATATTGTTCAAGTTACAAAAAGAATTAGCTCTCAAGCTATCCTGATCTCTTTGGACTCAAACAATACAACTCACAGACTCAATAGACATAGAATATATCTTCCTCAAGCCCTCCAAGCCTCCTATTTCCTTGCGCAGTTTTGATTGGGGTCCAATGATATCACATGTGTGAATTGGCATCATCACACTCACTGTATCCTCAAGTCCAACTGTGTAATCCATTAGTAATAATATTCCTTTTGCATGCAAGGAATATTCACCAAGGAATATCCTAGCAACTGATAGTACATTGTCCCTCCATTTGATCTCAACTGGGTATATGAATGAACTGACATGCATGAGTTATCCATGAGTAAATACTCAGTTATCTGAATTATAGTAGTTACATGCATGCAAGCATTAACTAACTAAACTCTCATTAATTTGACAAACTGTTAAATTAATCTAACTGGACTTGACTAAATTAAACTAGGTCAAGTGATTACAACTCAATATTACAACTCATCCTTATCTCTTTCATAAGGTTAAATTCCCTAATTAATGGAGAAACTATTGCATGTCCCCACATAGACTTCAAGTTTGATTTTCCTTAACTAATTAACTCAAGATGAATTAATTAATTAATTTTCAAACTACTGTTGATATCAAATTCGAATTTTACTTCCTATGTTTAGTCTAGGGATTGACTAAAATAAAAAGGGATCCCGAAATGCTATTTTTAGCACTTTCACTTTTCACCCATTGTAGCTAAGACCTCCAATGGCTAAACTATTATTTATAGCCCAGCCATTTATAGTAGTGATATTTGTATCATTTACTGTTGCACACTTTTCAACAAGCAGATCAAATTTCTTGTGCTTTCCTTTATCCTCCCTTCTAACATCCCATCGTAGGACCAAATCACCCGGCTGTAAAGGTATGTCTTTGGTTTTCTTGTCTAACAAAGACTTCATTTTCAGCTGATAATTGGCCAATTTTTCTCCTACCTGTTCTCCACTCTCGTTGAGTTCAACCAACCAATTTATTATTCGAGTCATAGCATTCGGCTCCTCTTTTGCTTCCTGTAATAACTTTGTGATTGCCATATCCAGCTGGATTGGTAATATTGATGCCTTTCCATATACCATCTCAAAGGGTGACTTTCCAATGGACTGTTTAGGAGTTACTCTGTTAGCCCAAAGAGCGAATTTTAGTTGAGTATCCTAGTTTCTTTGATTTTCTGTAATCATTTTATTCAACACTCTTACCATTGTTTTATTAGAGGACTCAGCTAACCCATTCCCTTGAGGGTAGTAGGTAGTGGAATGCTTGATTATGGTATTAAACTTTTGACATAAACTGATAAATTTAGTGGACTTACAAACCTAGGCGTTTTCTGTTATGATCTTTGTAGGGCAACCAAAATGAGATAAGATGTTCTCCAAAAAAAAATCACTATAGAATCGGTAGAATTTCGAGCTAGGATGGCCTCCACCCACTTCGAGAAATATTCAGTGTCGGTTAGTATCCATTTATGTTGAACAATGGAGGGATTGTTTATCTCTCCTATGAAATCTAGCCCCCACTGTCTAAAAGGCTCTTCCATATGTACTGGAATCAGAGGGAGAGGGGTTGGATTTTGATTTTCATCGAAAACTTGCCATTTATGACATGCCTGGACCTGAGACTCAGACTCTCCAAAGAGCGTGGGCCAGTAGAATTTGGCTTGCAAGATCTTGTGAGCAGTGGTTTTCCAACTGTAGTGACCTCCACAAACACCTTTGTGGAATTCTTCAATTAATTTGTGAGTTTCTCCTTCGACTAAGCATGGAAAGAGGATCCCCACAGGGTCTTTCCAATAGAGTTGGCCATTCGATATGATGAAATTTTGAGCTTGCAGCCTCAATGTTCAGTATTTGGACTTATCTATTCCCAATGGACACATAAAAAATAAAATATAATGGATGATGGTTTTATACCAAGACGATGTTTTGTATGTTCTGAGGTCTTGATGTCATTCTGTTGTACTTCCACTTCCTCTTTACTAGCTATCAGATTTATCCCCAAAGCTCTCCAGTTGGATTTTGATAGGATCTTGTCCATTCCCTGACCCTTTATGAGATTTGTAGGTTTTATGTCCAATTCATATCCCTGAATCTTAGCTATCCACCTTCCCCTTTTTCCCTCACTGCCTCCTTGCACCAGAATATATTTGACTGCTATTGTTGGAACATACGCTATGATGTATCACTGCAATACATATACTCTGAATGCCTTCAATGCTTTGACTAGAGCATAGGCCTATTTCTTCGGGATGTTTTACTTCAATTCGACATCTCTTAAGACTTGGCTAAAGAAGGAAATTGGTTGCTCATAACCTTCCTTATTTTTTTGTAACAAAACTATGGCAATAGTATGAGGAGAAGCCAAAGAAAAGATATAGAAATGTGATGAATAGTTAGGGTTGACTAGCATTGGTGCTTTGGAAAATTCTTCTTTCATTCTAGTGAAGGATTTTCAAGAAACACGGCTCCACTTGACCTCATTTTCCTTTTTTAGCATGTCTGTAATACCCTTCACTATTTCGGCATAGTTAGGTATGAATCTTCTGAGGAAATTAATTCTTCCAAAAAATAATTGAATCTCTTTCTTGTTTCTCGGAAAGGGGATGTGACTGGTGGCCTCTACTCACTTAGGATCATTTTTCACTCCCTCCTGTGCCACTATCTGTCCCAACTGTTTTCCTTCACTTAAGGCAAATTTGGATTTCCTTGGATTTAGAGATAATCCATATCTCCTGCATTTTTCAAAGGTGAGTTTCAGGTGCATGATATGTTCTTCATCAATCTTGGAGAAGACAGTTATTTCATCTAAATATACCACTACAAATGTTTCTTGTTCCCCCACAAATTCTATATCCATCTCTCTTTGAAATGTGTCTCCTCCATTTATGAGACCAAAGGGAAGGCAGGCATACATGAAAGTTACCCAAGGGGTAGTGAATGTCATTTTATTTTGGTCATCTAGGTGTACTGCTAGTTGATTGTAACTTGAGAACTCGTCCATCATGGACATTCTGGCTAAACCAACCACTTTTTGCAGTATATAGTCCATCTTGGGCAGTGGGTAGTTGTCTTTCAATGATGCTCTGTTAAGGTTCCAAAAATTGACACATAACCTTATTTCTTTTTTCCTTTTTCGGACTGGGACTAAGTTTTCTACCCACTCTGAATACCTTAGAGGCACTATGATTTTAGCTTGGAGAAGCTTCCTTACTTCCTTCTCAATAGAAGGGAGTAGGAGAGGATTGATCTACCTGAGCTTTTGTTTACAAGGTTTCATTCCACTTTTTAGAGGGATCTTATGTTGGATAATGTTAGTATCAAATGCCTTCAAATCATCATTAGACCAAGCAAAAACATCTTTATAGACTTTGAAGATATTTAAATACCTTTCTTTATATTGCGAGGGGATCACCTTTGATAATTTTGACCATCTGGGGTTAATCCTTTGATCCAGTATTGCAATCTTCCACCTGCTCATCCATCCCTTGGGCTTTAGGTTTTGAGGCTACATCATTCTTGTTAAACAATCTCTCAAGTGGAACTAGGCCATGAGGAATGGTATTTCCCTTTAGTTGCAGGAATCTGTGTCCAACAACTGTATCTTCCCCTACGGTTTTCCCTTCTTTTGCCACTTTCTCTTCTTCTTGGTCAATAAATGAGTTAGAAAATTCCCCAACTACTTCTATAAATTGTTTTATCTTCTCATCATCCTCAAATACATGCCAATACTTGAAATTATTGGGTATAGAGTGTCTATGTCTAACTTCAACCTCATACCTAATAAGTGGGTTTTGAGGATGCTTAAAGTTACTCATAGCTATAGCAAGGGAATTAGAAATTATGTTTCCTTCCCTGAGTAGAATTTGAACATTCAATGCCAAAAAGAAGTTATCTATTAAGTCCTCTACCTTGTTCCTATAAGTCGTCAATCTGGGGTGCTTATCCTGACACTAATTTGTAATTAGATTCACAACTAACTCGCAATCCCCATATACTGTGATGCACTCGATATTCGAATTCCTAGTTGTTTGGAGCCCAAGGAGAAACACCTCATATTCTTCCATGTTATTGGTTGCTTCAAAATCCATCTTAAATGAAAGCAGGATGAAGCTGACCTAAGGGGACACCAACAACACCCTTGCTCCATTTCCTTCTTTCAAATTAACCCCATTAAAGTATAATCTCCATAATTTGAATTTGTCTTTGTGTTGATCATCTAACTGGACCACTAGATGTACTTGTGTTTCTTCGAAAATGATATCATCTTCTTCTAACATTAGAGAAGAAAGGTCGCTCTTTTTATCATACAAAAGAGAATTCTTTGAGCCCTAAGATCTGGTCACTGTTTTCACAAACCTTGACTCTCTGTATAATATTATTTCTTCACCCCCAAAGGTGGGAATGCTAGCATAAGTCAAATCTAACTTGATAGAAACTCTAACTTTAGAACCCCAGGACCTAGATAGAAGCATGAGGTATCGTGCAGGGATATCTGCTACCATTATATCCATTACTATGTTGTTAATGAGAATCTAAGCCAGGTTCACTACGAGGTCCTTTATCATTCCTAAGCATTTTACTCTCCTAGAATTTAAGGAGTAAGGTCCTTGTAAGGTCTAGTGATTTGTAAACCAAGTTGTTCCATCACAGTTAAGGGCATGAGGTTATGTGAGGCTCCTGAATCCAAAATGTAGTTATGAAGTAAGAGATCATGTTTTACAAGGGCCACATAGAAAGTTGCAATAGAAGGATCGTGTTTTTCTAGATGAGGTCCAAAAACACCATAGGTCTTTCCTCTTGAATGTTTAAGCAGTCATGGGATGGTGCTAAGGTGGATGGAAGCATGAACTAAGAGACTTGGACATTATAACTGGGCTGTTTTAGGATATTGATTAGAGGAACAAATATTTTTACCTTTTCATGTTTCTTTTGAACGTTGAAGACAGATTGGCCTTTCTCCATGCCACCAAATTCTATTTGTTCTCTTTCTTTTTCACACACTGGTTTCAAAAGGACCAGTCGGTTCTCCTCTATTTGTTGTTCATATTTACTGCCTTCATGAGTTAAAGAGGCTTTTACTTTGGACGTGTTTGGGTCTAGTTTCCCTTTTCCTTTTTCAAGAGTTGTGGGGGTATCTTGGCGAGAAAAAACCTCTTCCTAATCTTGTTCCCTTGAACTTTTCCTTGAGGATCTAGGACCATATATCCTATGCAACTACGCCTGCATGAAATGTGCAAACTGTTTGCAATAGTTACCTATTTCCTCCTCATTGACTGTTGCATCCATATCCTGCCCTGCTTTGTGATGAGTTCTGGTTTCTTTCTCCCCTTTAGAGAAGAAAGAGTACAAGTTACCATGCATCTCATGGGTGTCTTGCAACTGTTCATCTAGATCATCCTCCATGTATAATGGAGGGGGAAGCTGATCGAGCTGATATTTTCTTTCCCTTTGTAGTATCTGCAAAGGTTGTCTTTGGTATTGTGGATTAAAGCCTCGATTCAGGGCTTGGGAATTTTGTTTGGGCAGATTTTTGTTTTCCAGTTCAAGCTTAACTAGTTTAGGTGATAAAGCTTTAGTAGTTTAGGTGATAAGTTTTTAATCAACTCATCCATTTCTTCCAAATTTAGTTCCTGCAACTCTTTCGCCTGATTAGAGGAAGATGTTTCCTCTTTTCCATTTTCCTTTTCAATAGGGACAATCTTACTTCTTGATTTCCCTACATATGTGAAACTTTCCTCCACCTCGAGGGCATCAATCAAGAGTTGGTCCAATGTGCAAGATTTCCTTTCCCTTAGAGTAAAACCAAACCCTGACTCAAACGCCCCTACAAATACTACCTGGGCGGTAGCCTAGGGAGGTTTTATCTCAATAGGAAATTTGTTATACTGCTTATTAAACCTTTTTATAAATTCAAAGATATCTTCTTTTGGTTTCTTATTTATAGCATTAAACTCTATGAGGACATATTTATGGCCTCTATTTTCACCCCACTTCTGTGTAAAGGAGTTTTCAAGCTCTTCCCAAGTGGCAATGGAAGCATCTGGTAAATATTTAAACCACTTTCTGACTTCATCATCGAATGCATAGAAGATTTTGATATGTCTCATTGTAGTGGTCTCATCCTCCCCATTGAACCTAAGTAAAAGTTTGAGGTACTCCTGAGGCATGGCACTCAGAGGTTGAGTTAGGTCTAGAGGGGCATACTTGTTCAGTAAGAAGCCTGGGACTACCATATGTACTAATGGAGGTGGAGCTAGATTTACCAGATACATCTATGCTAAGACAACAATGGTCGAAGTAGATGGGCCGACAATTGTAGAATTGCTTATGTGATGAATATGATTACTAGTAAGGATGAATTTTCCCTTTTCGATCTTAGGGGGAAGGGGAAAGAAGAAAGGAGTATTAACTTAGACTTCTTCTTCCTTGACTTCGTATGGAAGAATACAGTGTGTTATATAATTTTCAAAAGGATAATTTACGACATTATGAGTAAATTTAGAGCAATGAAGGATGGCATGCTGGGAGCTGGATGAGGAGGCTTCAAGAAATTATGAGACCATGGCATCAGTAATAGGAGTTTTCTCCTTCCAAACTCTTCTAAAAATCAAATTTTTTGGGTTAAATACAGATGGAGTTCTCTGTTGAGAGGTATCTGAATGAGAATGGGGTTTTCTAAAATCCAAGATGATATTTTGAGATTAAGATTTGTGGAGTTGCCAAATTGATGAATCGGTAATCTAGACATATTTTCTCACCTTAACAAAGAGTGCCTGAATGTCATATCCTATGGGGGAAATCCTCTAATACGTTCCCCAACAACAACGCAAAAATATGTTGTCGATTCTAGAGACAACCTCAAATTGCTGAGAGACCAGTGCCTAGAACATCTAAATCTGATGTGCCTCTGATAATTTTTCAAAGAATAGAGACATCACTTATAACTTTTCTTACCAAGAGAATTTAGTTGATTCAATCATTGAAGAAAGACATAATCCATGATTTATTTATACATTCATATATACATGATACCCAACAACATAAATGATAAATCAAAGGAGGCCAAATAGCTCAAGGAATTTCAGATCAATTACTATTAGTATGAATACGAAAGTAGAAAAAGAGAGAGGAAGTAACCCATCATGTAGAGCTCGAAATATCGAGAATTCCACACTTCTCTAGATTTAGAAAGACATGATGAATATGCAAAAGGAATGGATGCAAAGATTCACGGAGCACTATTAAAGATTTAGTTTCCAAAGACTAATACAAGAATTTTTGCTAACATCTTAACTCAAATGAAACCTTAAGATAGCAAGAAACATATCTGGCAGCTACATAACGTGGAATCTGAGAGGAACATGAACATTATGAAATCACAATAGGGAGAAGACATTTTGTAACACTGGAACGAAGGAATCACCTTTGGTTTTTCATTAATAATCTGAGTGATACATCCTTCAAAGAAGCAGAAATGTTCCCAAAAATAACATAGAGTTTTCTTTCCAAAATTCTCAACCTCTCTTCATTCATGGAGATGATATATATACAAGAACTTTAAACATAGGTCATTAAAGAAATATTCTTTCTTGATTTTTCCATCATTGTAAAAATTGCATATCAAAATTATAGCATGCATGAGATCACAACCATTCCAATCATGATAAAATGTCTTGCCAAAATCATAGTAAACCATAGAGTAAAAACAACTGAAAAGTGAAACAAAAATACCATAGCTGGCCCAATAGGATTAATATTTCAGGAATGACGAGATGATGTTTATGCTTAGTGAGAAGCAACTGGAACTCGAGGATGAACCATCTAAAGTAGTGGGGGGTTGGAAAATTGTTTGCATTGCTGCCACAAGGCTGGAGGAGGTGGAGGGATAGAGTTGAACTGTCTATAATGGAGCTTGAGATGGATCACCACTTCATAATCCAATTTGTGCTAAAAGGTACTTTTAACCATCTCGAGAAGTTGAAATTCTTTCTCAAGGAAATCCATTATGGTTGTTCCTTTCATGACCAATGTTTTCTCCAGGGCTATTCCAATCCTACTTTTTCTCTTGATCATTTTTTGGTATATATCTCCTATACGAACAACTCTCCATTTGGCCCCCAAAAATTAGGTAACCCATCTTCAAGGAGCTTGGTTAACTTTTCATCAAAATCTGCCACCTCCTTTTGTATCCTTGTTAGGCTCTATTCCTCTCTAGCTCTAGCTTCTTCCTTTGAAATAACTTTTATTATTTCCACCACTACATCCATTCTATTAGCTATATCTAGTCACCTCATCTCTTCAATTGACCTCTCAGTTAGGAAGTGAATGTACTTCTTAGCATACTGAGAGTTGGTAATGCTTGCATGTTTTCCATTTAGGAGAGAAGGGGCATATTCTGCACTAAGCTTATTTTGGTTATGTATCAAGGCTATATGTTCCCAACTTTGGTTGATCTTTTCAATGCTTTTGTCCCAGATTAACTACCTAATCTCAAGGAGAGCCAAGTTTCCTTTGAGCTAGGTCCTTAGTTCCTTGTTTTCTTGAGTGGTACTTTGTAGGTGTTTTGTGAGTTTGTCTGTATTTGCAATCAAATCTTGGAGTAGCTTCTCTTTCTGAGCTACTTGAGCTCAGGCAACATCTAAATCACTCTGAGCCTTCAATAACTCCCCTTCAGATAGCCACAAATCGATTAATTATTGAGTGAGGCGATTGGTGGGGCTTTGAGGGTCTTCAAGAACTACTATCTTGAAAAAATGAGAAGCAATTCTATTTTGTAAATCATTCACTATCAGCTCTAAGGCAATAAATTTGTTCTTGCTCTTGGTTAACTCTTGCATTAAGGCCTCTTTCTCCTTTTCACTCTGAATCAACTCAGGAGTTTGAATGTGCTCGCCCCCAGGAATCTTTAATTGTCATCTTAACTCTTGATTGTCTTTCTAAGTGGCCTGTAAGACAACTTCTACTGCTACCTTATCCTTGCGATGCACCCCCATATTCATGATCAACTCTTTATATACTTCCTTTTGTTGAAAAATTGCATCGAACTTGATCTTCTCCATCTTTACCTTTTCGAAGATTTTCTCTATATAATTTTGAGCCTGGTCGATGGTCATCTAGTGCTTGTTGATTTCGTTATACAACATTTCTCCCACTTTCTTGTGTAAATTGAATTTGTCTACCAAAGGGACATGTTGAGAAATGGTAAGAAGAAATTCTAGTTTAATTTGTCCTTGAATTAAACTGAGACTTAAAAATCGAATTCTATTCTCATAGAAACTTGTAAATAGTTAATTAAGTTTAATTAACTTAATTAGCTTAGGAGTTTAGAGTTGGAAGTCTTTTTGAAGTCATGTATATGTTCTCCCTATTTTATAAGGGTCTAGGATGAGTTAAGTATGAGTTGTAATTAGATAACTCAATTTAATGAGTTAAGTTCAATTAAATTAGTTCCAAACTATTTGAGGAACTAATAGTGAGTTAATAGTCAGTTGATGCACTAGTGCACTCAACTAGTGCTACTCCATTTAACTGAATATTCCCTCTTCAAAAACTCATGCATCTTGATTATGAGAAAGACCCAGTTGAGACTAGAGTGCAGGGACAATGTACTATTAGTTGTATGATTTACTGAGTTGTATAGATCATGCATGTAATCAGGAACTGAACCTTGAAGGGATTGGGCAATTTTGGATGCACTAGCCTCCCATTAATATGGGTTGATCATCCATAAGAATTGCACAAAGAAATAGGGACTTGGAGAGCTGCATAATTGGCCAAGTGTTGGCCAAGAGTTTGCTTGTGAGTTGGAGATTGATTTTACTGAGTGCTAGGATTTTTATTGTGAGAAAAAGAATTGTATTACATCTTGGATTTATGATATATGCAATACAGATAGTGGGGTTTTGATCTATGGCTTTCCCCATCTATTTATTGTGTTATGTGTCTTTGATTATCTTCCTCTTGTCGATTATTGTTTTCATTGATCTATTGGTTTCCGCTGAATGAAAGTAGAAGTAGATTCTTGTCCTATGCTTTAGTACATTGCATGAGCTTGTGAATCTACAGGATTTTCTACTTGGTATCAAAGCTAAGAATAGTATACTAAAGGAGATTTTGAAGCTTTGATTTTTGGGTTACAGGTGAAATTTGAATTTGCAATACATACTTCAGGATTGGCAGATGGCGTTCTATGGTTTGCGGCTTAGGAATGCCTTGGAAGGAAACTCGAAATTTATAGCTTGGACGGACAGGATGGAGGGTGTGATAGAGGACAAGGGCTTGAAGGAATTTCATGGTCAAGAAATTCCTAAGCCAACAACATTGGATGCACAACATTGGTTGAATGGAAGAAGTGTGTGGCAAAGGCAAGGCGGATAATCCTTGAGGGAGTTCGAGACCACATTGTATCGAGTCTCCATGGAAAGGAAACTCCACATATTATGTGGAAAACATTGACGGACTTTCATTAGAACAATAGTGACTAAAGTAAATTGGAACTGAAGGACAAACTTCATAAAATCAAAATGGAGAAAGGCGAGACTATTTCAAGATACTTGACCAAGTTCACTCAATGTTGTGATGAACTTGGAAGTGTTGGAATCATGGTTTCTAAAGAAGATATGGTGAGTATTTCTCTTCTAGAACTCCCAAAGAGTTGGCATAGTTATCAGGACTCTATCAGTGGTTGGTAGATGCTGTCATATTGGGTATGGATGTGGTCGTATTTGATGCAAGAAGAGATCATGAGGAGCACCAGGGATGGCTCTTCATCAAAGATTGATGATGAAGAGAAATGTGGTTTAGAGATTAAGGCGAAGAAGGGGAAAGGGAAGGCTTCCCATTCCAAATCAGATTCTTATCATGGAGGTAAGAAGAAAGACATGATGAAAGTTAAGTTCTTTCATTGTCATGAGCTGGGCCATTTTACGAAAAATTGTCCACTCAAGAAGTCCAAGAAGAAGTCCTTAGGAGGAGGGGCGAGTGAGGCTTTGGCCTCTCAATTCAAATTGGATTTTTCCCTCATTGCATGCATGTTGTCATCAATGATGGGAAGTGTATGATACTTAGATAGTGGAGCTTCAGTCCACATGACTAGTGACAAAGAGTTATTTAGTGACCTGGAGGAGAAAGATCTCCAGATGCATATCGAGATCAGTGATGACTTGAAGTATAATGTTATTGGATTGGGCACGGTTAATTTTCAGAGGGAGCATGGGGCTCCACTCACCTTGAAGAATGTTATGTATGTGCCTAGGATGAAGAAGAACTTCGTATTGTTTCCATGCTTGAGGATAGAGGCTATGATGTGATCATCTCGAAAGGAAAGGTGTTCCTTCAACACATAGCCATGGGTCAAGAAAAGAAGATAGGGATTCGGGTGAAGAATCTCTATAAGTTTGAGGTAGAGGAGTGTGTTTCTTTAAGCACAAAAAAAGAAACGGTGTAGAGCCGAGATGTTGGCGAGTTGTGGCATAGGTGATTGGGACACTTGCATCATGGAGCATTGAAGATATTGCAGTAGATCTCTACCAGTCTTCCCAAAGGTATGCTTGAGAAAGTTGATGCATGAAAGGGGTGTATTTGGGGAAAATACACCAAGTATTCCTTTGGAGACAGAGAGTTGAGCAGAGGCTATTCTAGAGAGAGTCTATTCAGATGTGTGTGGACCATTCTTGACAACATCCATGGCCAAACACAAGTATTATGTTATATTTTTTATTAGTATTCTCGTAAATGATGGATATTTTTCATATAGAAAAAGGATCAAACTTTCACAAAGTTTTGTGAGTTTAAAGCATTGGTGGAGAGAGAGTCGGGCAAGAAGGTTAAAGCTCTATGAAGTGATAACGATGATGATTATGTCTCAAATGAGTTTAAGAAATTATGTGTAGTGGAAGGGATTAAACGTGAGTTGATATCACCCCATAACCCTCAGCAGAATGGGGTGGCCGAGAGGAAGAAAAAAATCATAATAGGTGCAGCGAGGGAAAGGTTGCATGATCAATGCCTACCACTACACTTGTGGGATGAGGCATGCAACACAATGGTTTATGTTCAGAACCGTAGCCCACATCAGATACTTGAGATGAAGACACCAGAAGAAGCTTATTTCGGTAAGAGGCCAAATGTTGGTCACTTCAGGATTTTTGGGTCATTGGTATATTGCCATGCGACGAAAGATGCATGAAAGAAGCTTGAGCCTACAACAGAGTTGGGGATATTTGTGGGGTACACTGATACACGTCACAACTATCAGGTCTACTTGTCAACCTGCAGGATGCTAGTGGTTCGCAGTGATGTGAAATTCGATGAGGAGAAGGTAATGCGAGTTTCCCTTGAGAGGGAGCTTGAGCTACATGTAGATGAGGATATTTTAGTTCGTAAGGTTAAGGAGCCTCATATTGATGTGGAGAAGCCACATGTGGAGGATCCAGGGGTGGAGACATCCACTCAGGCAAAGTCTTCTAGAGAGGGAAGAATGCGCACCAAAGAGGTTGACAAATTGTTAGATGATGCAGGGAGAACGTGGGAGCACCCACTTCTCAGCACAGACAGAGGAGGTCACCTAAGAGGTAAACTGGATACACATCTCTTATGGGTGAATGTGTTGTGATAGAACCATATTCCTCTAAGGAATCAGTGCAACAACCGGTTTGGGTTGATGCCATGGTGGAGGAGTATGACTTGATAGTTCGTAATAGTGTTTGGGATGTGGTCCTGAGACCGGAGGAGAAGTCAGTGGTGAGCTCCCATTGGATTTAAAAGGTAAATCAAGTTGCAGATGGTAGTCTGGAGAAGAATAAGGCTAGATTTATGGCCCGTGGATTTTCACAGGTACAGGGATTGACTATCATGAGATTTTTTCTCTTGTTGCAAGGTACTTTTCAATTCGATCTATGTTAGAACTCTCAGCACATATGGGTTGGAAGATACATTAGATGGATGTAAAGACAACCTTCCTTAATGAAATTATTGAGGAAGAGGTGTAACTAGAGTAGCCTGAAGGTTTTGAAACGTTTGACCATGAGTAGCATGTGTGTTGGCTCAAGAGAGCGTTGTATGGGCTGAAGCAAGCACCTCATGCTTGGTACACCAGGATAGAGAGCGTTGTATGGGCTGAAGCAAGCACCTCGTGCTTGGTTCACCAGGTTGGGCTTCACGAAGAGTGAAGCAGATTTGAACCTGTACCACATAGTGGTGGAAGGTAACATGTTGATCATTGTACTTTATGTTGATGATCTCATACTAACAGGTGATGATCAACTGATCAAATCTTGCAAGGAGGACCTTTCCAGGGAGTTTGAGATGAAGGACATGGGGCTCATGCATTACTTTTTTGGCATGGAGGTATGACAGGGAGATGGGGAGTTGTTTACGTCTCAAGGAAAGCATGCCAATGAGATACTTAGGAGATTTCGCATGGAGAGCATCAGACCCATGGAGACTCCTCTAGTAGGTAACTAGAGGAAGGAGGATGCTACTTCAAGGGAAGTAGTGGTAGCTACTATTTATAGGGAGCTTGTGGGATCATTCATGCACTAGGTGAACACACGACCATATATGTGCTATGTAGTTAACCAACTTAGTCAAGTGATGGTTAGGCCTACCAAGTTGTATTGGAAGGTGATAAAGCATGTGTTGAGATACCTCAGGGGCACTTCTTAGTATGGATTATGGTACGGATGGATAGAGGGAGTGAAGCTTCAAGGTTTCACTGATTTAGATTGGGTAGGGAGTCCATCTGACAGGAAGAATGCATCAGGAGGGATCTTCTGTGTTGGGCCAACAACAATTTCTCGGTACAACATGAAATAGAGATCGGTTGCACCCAGTTCGGCAGAGGCAAAGAACATGGTTGTGAGTTAGGAACCATGTGAGTCCATTTGGATGTGGAAGACCTTGTTGGTTTGTTTGGTCAGCAGATGGATTAAACTATGATTTACTGCGATAATCAGAGTTGTATCAAACTCTCTGAAAATCCAGGTTTTCATGATTGGTCCAAGCATATTGATATCTGATATCATCATCTCAGAGATTGTGTATTGAGGCAGATTATGTTGTTAGAGTACATTCCCATGAAGGAGCAAAAAACTGGCATTTTGACAAAGGCATTGTCAAGATGTAAATTTGAGTTTCACAGAGATAGGATCAAGGTAGATGATAATCCCTTTCTTGTTGAGAGGGAGTGTTGAGAAATGGCAACAAGAAATTCTAGTTTAATTTTTCCTTGAGTTAAACTGAGAATTAAAAATCGAATTCTATTCTCATAGAAAGTTTTAAATAGTTAATTAAGTTTAATTAACTTAATTAGCTTAGGAATTTTGAGTTGGAAGTGTTTCTCAAGTCATGTATATGTTCTCCCTATTTTATAGGGGTCCAGGATGAGTTAAGTATGAGTTGTAATTAGATAACTCAGTTCACTGAGTTAAGTTAAGTTAAATTAGTTCCAAATTCTTTGAGGAACTAATGGCGAGTTAACAGTCAGTTGATGCATTAGTGCAATCAACTAGTGCTATCCTAGTTAACTGAAGATTCCCTCATCAGAAACTCATGCATGTCGATTCTGAGAAAGACCCAGTTGAGACTATAGTGCAGGGATAGTATACTATCAGTTGTATGATTTACTGAGTTGTATAGATCATGCATGCAATCAAAAATTGAACCTTGAAGGGATTGCGAAGTTTTGGATGCACTGACCTCCCATTAATATGGGTTGATCAGCCATAGGAATTGCGCAAGGTAATAGAGACTTGGAGATCTACAGAATTGGCTAAGTGATGGCCAAGAGTTTGCTTGTGAGTTGGAGATTGATTTTACTGAGTGTTGGGATTGTTCTTGTGAGAAAAAGAATTGTATTATCATCTTGGATTTATGATATATGCAATATAGATAGTGAGGTTTTGAGTTGTGTCTTTCCCCAAATATTTATTTGTTATGTGCCTTTAATTATCTTCCTCTTGTCAAATATTGATTTCATTGATCTATTGGCTTCCGTTGAATGAAAGTAGAAGTAGATTCTTGTCCTATGCTTTAGTACATTGCATGAGCTTGTGAATCTAAAAGATATTCTACAAGACACTAGTTAAATCCAAAGATACATATCAATCCTGGAACTAAGAGCCAGAAGGCAGGGTTTGGATTGAAGGATGTTGCAATATTGTCTTCATCTCATCTTTCTCTAGGTCCATTGCAACTAGTACCCTGGTGTGGTGAGGAGTTATCTTGGAGGCCATTTCTTGGTGCCAATTTTCTTTTTCTCTTCTGTTTCTCACTTGCATGGCCTTCCCTCATGACAAACTTGTTCTTGCAGCACAAAGCTTATCCTTAGATTCCGAGATAGCTACCTCAGTCGATGATGTAGATGAAGCAAATGTTGGTATTTCCAGATTGAGCTGGAAACCTGGGCTATTGGACACTTCTGTTTCTAGTTGAATACACTGCTCTTCCTCCTCCTGTTCCTGTTCTTGTTCCTATTTGAGTCCTTGACTTCTTGCCATTTTATGAACATGTCCCTCTTCCATGTCACTTGTCCCTGAAGTGTCAGCAGTCCTCTTTTGTGCTTTGTCTGTGCTGACTGGGGATTCAATCTCTATCTTTGTATTAAGATGCCAAGAATCAAAGTTATCTTTCCATTCAACCTCAGGCTTAGGATCATGTACGTAAGTTGAGTCTTTCATATTTTCCCTTCTTCGATCAACGATGGTTGGGGGATCGTAATGCCAAATTTGTCCTTTTTCACACTCCATGGATTTGAGCAGGGCCTCAACTATTTTGAAGGAATGTTTGGTACTTATCACAAAAGGACCTATTGGCTATCCCATTTTAAAAATGTAACCTTTCTTTGTCGGTATAATGTGGAGTAGGTCTACACTGAGGAATTGTCTGATGAACTCGAGGGCAAATATCATCATAGGCTGAAATACTAGCAGATGATATGTAGGGAGTTCACATCTGTAAACCCAAATTTATGTGTGATCCTCATAGAGGTACTAGTCTCCAATGGCAGCTTCCTCGTTTAGTTGGAGGAGCTCCTTTTTCTCTGGGAAGATTCTGGGAGATGGGACCCTATGGATGATTTGGTAAGAAATGGCCATGAAAGATGAAATGAAATGAGAGTAACCACACAAACTAGGTCTCTTTCTCACTGAGATATTCCAGTCAAAGGCTGATTTTCACTCTTTGTTGGGGGAAAACACATCCAGGTCAAGGCATTGAAACTCTTTGATATGGGTGTATAGGAACAAGTAGAACAATAATGAGTAGTAGAGGAAATAAGAGGAGACCTTGAAATAGCTGAATTGGAAGCAAGTGGTAGCTAAAAGATATCCTAAGATATGAAGTTGACACCCAGATTACTTCATTCTATATAAACATCCCAAAGCGGCCCTGTTTATTTATAGGGCGGTGTCTTCACCCATTAGACAAGCAATTGTGGCTAAAACAAGCTGAATAGATGCTCGAAAGAGATTTAGTGGAAATCACATATCTGAGGGTAGGGTTTTTCCCTCTAGAGCAAGAAATTTCCCCAAGAATGATTGTTGCTCTCCGACTAGGAGTTATGTGAAATGAATGGCTAGGGAAGCATCAGTGTACATACACATGGAAAAGGATTCTAGGAAATTTAGAGCTCTTTGGATTAGGAGAGTAGTTATCTCAAGGATTATAACCCCTAAAGTAGAAACGAAGAAGTGCTTATCCTTTTGATAGGAGTCGGCTAGCCAAGTTATGAACTCAGGGAGGTGATGAATGGGAGGAGAAATTTGATAATACAGTCCAAAATTCACAACCCTAAAAGGGTCTTCATTCCTTACATGGTTGACAAACATTTCATAACGGAGGTTTTCGAGTGGGAAGGGACTATTTGGGTCTCGTTGTCCATTAAATCCCCGACACCAGTGATTTTAACCTCATAGGTGTTAGGAGTTGCAGGCATCGTGTGCTTCATCCTTATGAATAAAACAAAAGTAACAAACAATGAGGTCGGGGTGTTGGGTTACCTGGAGCCTGTAGAGAGGACTGAAAATGACTTTGGAAGGCATCCTTGACCTTCGGGAGTGTGCATAGGGGTGAATCTTGCGCTGCAGTGTAGTCAGGAGGTTTTTTGACTAGGATTGAAAGATTGTTGTCGGGAAATGGTTTTAGGGTGTAGTGGATTTATACAAAGGATAAGGATAGTTTCTCAGGCGGTGGAGGACAAACGTAAGCGTGGGGAGACACATGATGATCGAGGATTTGTCCAGGGTTAGATAGGATGGTCTTAGGCAAAGGGACGGGCTATCCATGACCTTACCAATTACCTTTTACCTTTTTCCTGATACCTGATACCTTCAGCATTGTCGAGCCAATGGGAGAATACCTCTTCTTTGGTGGCCCCCACCCTGTTATGGTGGGATACACTGTGGATTAGGTACCTTATTCATGGGGTGCCAGAATGGATCGTGGCCTTCGAATGAGCACTGACATTTCAACGCCAGCGGTCTGCTCCTTTGTTAACCCTATTGCATGTATGCCACCAGAGTTGAGGCTATGTGTCAATGGATTTGGATGGAGGGTGACCCGACCTCTAAGCACAATATATAAGCATGGATCGAACCTTTGGAAAATTATCCCAAATACTTTAAAATAATTTAACTTCATTGCAAAGATTCCTTTCCCGTTGACTCGATATATATAATATTTTGAAATTAACCATTGGGGAACAAGATTCTTTCACCACCTTATAGGTTTTACATATCATCTCTTTCCTTAGAAGGAAATTTTGGGTGAGATGGAGATAACACCAGGTATTATTGAATAACCCTCGAACATTTAAATAAATAATGCAATAATTTTACAAGGCACCATTCTCCAACATTCTCCTATAAAATGATCACACTCTAGATACATTCATGCAGAAATCTCGACCATCATGAATCATGCTCCTCCTTCAATATTGATAGACATATGCTAAAACTAATTGTGTATTTGGGGAGATCATCTCAGAGAATTTTGAATCTTCCAAGAGAAAACCCTTCCATGCATATTTTGAATTAATCTTTCAATATCAATTCGAGGGTTTAAATACTAATCAATCTAGGGCAGACTTTGGAGAAAAAAAATGGTATCAACGATTTTCAATCCTTCAATCGTCTTCAAAGGGAGCTACTGCTTCCCACATTTGTCACATGATGGCTTTGGAGCACCTATATATGCATGCATAATCTTCAATTTCCCTTTCCAATATCATACACCATGCCATTGTAGCCATTTGATGCAGCTACCTATTCCAAAATTACAGAAATGTTGGATCTTTTGTTCTTCCAACAGACCCATAGGATAAATAAACATGGCGAGATAGTGATCATAGACTTTCATATGTCTCATATACCACTGTAATTCACAAGGATATAATGCAAATTAATGATGATCAATGGTAGAGAGTCTTTCATATGGCTACATCACACAATGGGCTACAATGTTTTATGATCATTTTGTTAATGAAGTGTAGAAATTTTGAATAATTTAACACATATTCAATAGAGATTATCCTGATCATGTACTATTGCGGAAAACATACAGAATACATAAGCTCCTCTATGTTGATCATCAATATAGCAGCATCAATAATAATAAAACATCAAGAGCATTCACACATTAACACAGTGTGTATCCCAGGGAAAGCATCTCGCTAAAAACCCCAACTATCTGTATATTAATGATTGAGTCATGTAACATTACAAAGTACAATGCTTATCACAATCAATCCAGTACCAGCTCCTACTGTTACACACAATACAACTCAGATCTGAATCAATCACTGGCTCAAATCTCTTACGCTGCTTGCCTGCCTCCGCTGCTCAATACCTGCACAAGAACCGGTGATAATGCCAAGGCAGCCACGTCTTTCCTTGGCTAAATCACGTATTTCCAAGCTACAATGTGGGCAAACTCATTGGCATACTCAATCCCCTGATTTGTGCAAGATCTGGTGCACAACTATAGTCACAACTGATAGCAATCTGATTCTCTAACACCTGTCCCTGCTGAACTGAACATGCACTGACATGCAACTGAGTTAACTGATGTATTCATTAGTTGTATTATGAGTTAATAACTTGTGAATTAATTAATAACTAATTCACCCAACTAATCTCTAGTCTATTCGCCAGTTAGACTAAATACAACCAGTTTAACAAAGCTAAACTGAACACAACTCCATCAACTGCACCTCCAGTCCACTAAACTCAACTCACTTGAGTTCTAACTGAAGTCATGCATGCAAATATTCAACTAACCCATAAGAACCACGTATATCCTTCATGCAATTGCATGTGCCACATCCGTAGCTCGAACTGAAGTGCTCCAAGAGAATAAGATTAAGTTTATAGTCCAAATATTATTGTGAGATAATAATATTTGACTTTTCTATTTTTAGCCTGGCAGTCTAAAAATAGACTCCGTCCATATGTCTAAAAATAGAAGTCCATCTATTTTTACCAACATGACCAATCATCCCCAAATAGCATCCTGCAACTCATAGACCATGATCCATATGTCTAAAAATAGACATAGTCTAAAAATAGACTTGCGCCAAAATTAGCCTGCGGGCCCACTTAGTGAAGGCGACTCCTTTCCACTAAGCTCCATCATCTTGTTGCAATCTCAACAAGCATTTCTTGTTGCACACTTTTCAACACTGGACCTAGGAACTAATCAACATGGTGATCGTGGTAGCATGATACAGCTCGTGCAACATGAATCAGTAATCAGCAAATCCGATCCGAGACTCCCACCATGTGTCTTTGGTACTGACGAGGAATGTCTCCTACCCGATCATACTCCGAGATGCCACGAGTCAACCCCTAAAGGTTCCTCGTGATCTAATCTTCGTTGTCACTCCCTTCCTGATAAGGAGTGACAAAATCAACAGGGCGGGGGACGCGCCTGCCTATTGGGGACATCCCAGCAGGCCACTCTCGTCCAACGTCTACATTAAAAAGAGAAATGTTATTAGCACATATATACCAAAAACAATTAAAAATCTCAAAATTAAAAAGTTTATTTTTTTTTTACCTTCATCATCAAAATCCTCTCCATCTGGTAAGGGAATATCTGGATCTCCAAGGAAGTCGGTGCCACTATATGGCCAGTCCTTCACGACGGTTTTTTTCATTGTAACCATGAAAACGATGCAGGTCGGTATGACATGTGCTGACCCCCAGTGATCCTGGGCATCAAACGGCTCTAGCGGGCCATCCGCGGATCGCATGGCATAGGAGGAGCTACCTCAGTCAGTTGATACTAGAATAGTGGTACCCGCTCCAAGAAGAAGGTCACAAGCATAGATCCAAAGCAAAATTGCTTCAGATTCCCTGCCTTAGCTTTGGACAGCTAGTGCTTTATCCTGTTCTTCATGGCCTCAGCCTAGTTGAAGATCGTAGCAGTTGTACAATCGATAACATAAAGGAACTTCGACTTGCTGGTCTCATGTTTCGCCTGAGACCACGCCACTCTATTGATGATAAACAGAAGCACTCTCAGTGTCAGATCCCAAACACAAGATATCTCTATCTTCTCACTTTTGGATTTCAGGGCCTCAGGGAAGTGTTCAGCAAGCAATGAAGATATGCTTACCCCAATCGGTCCTGACCCATACAAGTTCATTGGTTCCCTTCTTCGGGACAACCCAATTACGAAGTATATATCTGAAGTTTCCAACTCCATCTCCTAGTCACCAATGACAAATATCTCCCAATTAATGTCCCAAAGACTAATTAGGTATCGAAGCAACTCAAGTTGGGCTTGCATCCCTAGTTTGAGAAAGAATTTGAGGAGCCCACGAGCCCTCAAAGCTTCCAAGAAATTTGGGTCATTCATTGCCTGGGTGTCAACGTCCTCATGTTCTCGTTCTTTCCAGTCCAGCATTTTCAGCAATTCTTTCCAGTAAAAGCCATTAGTTTGAGTCAACAATCATGCTTTGCCCATAAAATTTGAGTTTTAACAGTGATTTTTTTGAGGAAATAGGGTTTTTCCCTATTCACGGTGTCGGCCTACCTGTTTTAAAAATAGTTGCGCCGACGACGCAACTTCCTTTGTTAATCACCCTCGGTCGAAGCGCACCGACCGAGGGTGAAAACATTTTTACAAAATCCCCTCAAAAATCTAAAAAAATGGTTAAAAACACAAATAAAGTGCATGAAAATGGAGCTCAGGGCTTTGGCTTTTACCTGTAATTAGCGGCTTGGCGATTGACCTCCTAGAACTCCCGCATTCTGCTCCACAACAATTAGGGAAAAAGTGAGTAAAAAGTTTTCACAGCAAGGTAAAATGGTAAATGGTAAAATATATCTACTTTTCTCCTTTTTATTCAATTTTTCATGAAAATATCAAGTTTTTGTAATTTTTTTGACCTATTTTGCCTCAAGAACTAGATAATACACTTTGCCCTTTTTGCACAGTGGTAGGTGATGGATGTTTGACTATGATGATGAGTCACGTTTCAGCTTTTTTCTCAACTCGTTAAGGTTATATGAAAATATTTCCAAGTGTTTTTCCCTTTTGACTCGTAAAAGAAAATAAAATGGGGGGTCCACTTTCAAGCTCTTTTCCGACCCTTTAAAAGTGAAAAGTGTTGGGTTGTGTTATATTCTTTCCACGAATAACCTACATAGTGTGTCGGGGGGTTAGAGCGGGTGTGGAGTCCCCTTCATGGGTCGATTGGGGGGGGGGGGTCAGAGGGGGGTTTGAGGGGGGTGAGTAGCCCCCCTCTACGGGGTCTAAGGCAGCACCCCGAGAAAAAAAAAATTAGACACCTACCTATGGTTTTTGGTCCGTGGTTTTGGACACGATGGTTTTCGGTCCATGGTATTGGATACTTTAGGATGTATAAATATGTATTGTAACATTGAAAGGAATATAATGAAAAATCAAGCTTGTAATCCCGATTTTGGGATCGAGAGGAAAATCTCTGTGTATATGTTTTTGTGTTATGCTCTCGCATTGTTTATTTTCTGTGTTTTAGAATTTATATGTAGGTAATTTCTAGATGGGGTTAGAACCTACATTTGGTATCAGAGTTGTTTTGGCTTCAAGGGGACGCCCTTGTTACTGAGGGGTTTCGCTCGGGCCTGTGGTAGACCCTATTCAGTGGGAGATCTACGGGATCGATTCTGGTGGTGAAAGAAGATGGCGAGCAGTGGAAAGATAGAGATCAATAAATTTAATGGTTAGAGTTTTGAGTTATGAAAACTCAAGATGGAGGATCTGTTGGTGGATAAAGAGTAGTGGATCACGGTAGATCCAGGTACTAAACCAATGGGAGTGTCCGATGACGAATGGAAGAATTTGGATTGGAAGGCAAAGAGCACAATATGATTGTGTCTTAGATTCAGTATTGCTGAATGTATCAGGGGAAGCTACAATGAAGGATTTGTGGGACAAGTTAGGGAATTTGTACCAATCTAACTCTCTGGTGAATAAACTGTTCCTATGGAAAAATCTATATAACCTGAGGATGAAAGATGGAGACTCAGTGACAGAGCATCTAAACACATTTAATATTGTGATAAAGTTAGTTATTATATGTTGACATTAAAATTTTAGATGAAGATAAGTGCATCAATTTGTTATGTTCTCTACCAGATTCGTGGGATAGTCTAGTTATTGCAATAGGTAGCAATGCAACTTCCTTGCAGTTTGATGAAATAGTCTCATCCTTGCTGATGGAGGAGATGAGACAGAAAAATATCGAGATCCATAATGGTGATGCCTTGTCTGTATGAGGACAGTACTAGAAAAAAAACAAAAATAAGTCATCGAGTGGGAGATCTAAATCTAGAGGGAGATCTAAATCTTTAGGAAAACCTGTAAAGGTGGTGTGCTGGAAATGCGAAAAGGAAGGGAACTACAAAATGGACTGTAAATATAAAGCTCCTGACAAAGGAAAGGGATCTGGTGATGCTTCTTCTGCAGAGGCAAAAACCACCTCAGATGAAGGTGGTGATGTGTACTTGGCTTCTTCAAGTACACATGTAGATCATGAGGCATGGTTGATTGACTCAGGTGCATCCTTTCACTTCATTCCCCATAGAGAGTGGTTCTACAAGTATGATAAATACGATGGTGGTGATGTCTTTTTAGGGGATGATAGGAAGGCTAGAATCGTTGGTCGCAGAAGTTGAAGTTGCAAGGTGGAAGGGTTAGAACACTTCCGGGTGTTCTGCATATTTTTCCATTAGCCAGAAATTTGATTTCTATAAGCAAGTTGGATGATGCAGGTGTAAAAATAGTGTTTGAGAAGGATACCTGCAAGATGGTTCGAGGAGCACTGGTATTGATAGGGGGATTTTGGATTGGAACTCTGTACAAGATGCAAGGTAGCACTATTGTTGATGGGTGCAACAGTTCTGTGGTTCCTGAAAGTGGAGCAGAAAATATAGTGGTCTCTGGAGAGAAGACCATGTTGTGGAATCAAAGGCTTGGACATATTGGAGAGAAGGTCCTTCGAATACTTCATGATAAAGGTATGGTAGATGTTATGAGTAATAGCTTTCTAGATTTTGATTTCTGTGAAAATTGTGTATATGGGAAGTAGAATCAAGTGAGTTTCCCCTCTGGTGGTAAGAGGGCGAAACAAATTTTAGAGCTTGTGCACAGTGATGTGTTTGGACCTGTGAAGGTTCCATCGCTGGGTAAGTCTGTGTACTACGTATCATTTATAGATGACTTCTCAAGGAATAAATGGATATATTTCCTTAAGGAGAAATCTAAAGTCTTTGATACGTTTAAATAATTTAAGGCTCTTGTGGAAAACCAAACAAAGAAGAAGATAAACGTGTTGAGGACAGATAATGAAGGAGAGTTCTCCAGTAAGGAATTTGAATAATTCTGTAAGAAGTGTGGTATAGCACGGAAGATGACTACTCCATATACACCTCAGAAAAATGGAGTTGCAGAAAGAATGAATAAGATGTTGATGGAAAGGGCAAGAAGCATGCTCAGTGGCGCCAAGTTAGGACAGGAATTCTGCGCAGAGGTGGTGGAGACAACATGTTACTTGGTCAATAGATCACCTTCATCACCATTGGAGGATAAGAATCCACAAGAGGTATGGACTGGTAAGAAACCCTCTCTTTCACATATGAGGGTATTTGGATTTGATGCATATGTACATGTTCCAAAGGAGAAAAGAACTAAGTTGGATAGTAAATCTGAAAAGTGCATCTTTATTGGGTATAATGATGGTTTAAAGGGTTGTAAACTTTGGAACTGAGATGTGGTGTTCAGAGAGGTGAAAGATGTTATTAAACATGAATTCCAACCAAAGGAACCTGAGAAGATAGATTTTGAGCTAAAGGAGGAAGAATCAGACTCTACAGTAGAGGAGGAATCAGAAGATGAAGAGACACAAACTCCAAGTGTGAGAAGATCAGTTTGAGAAAAAAGGTAGCCAGAAAGGTATAGTCCATCTGCTTTCTGTTCAAATTTTGGTTTATCTATTACTGATGATGATCCTAGAACTGTTAAGGAAGCAGTAGATTCAGAGGATGGAAAACTCTAGAAAGAGGCCATGGTTGTTGAAATGGCATCTTTGCACAAAAATGAGGCTTGGGATCTGGTGGAGTTGTTGGCTGGAAGGAAACCCATTGGCAGAAAATGGGTTTTCAATAAGAAGACAAATGCAGAAGGAAAGGTGGAGAAATACAAAGCTCAGTTGGTAGCAAAAGGTTATTCCCAGGTGCCGGGAATTGATTTTGGTGATATTTTTTCTCCTATTGCCAAGGTATCTTCTATTAGATTACTTTTATCTGTTGTTGCTGCTTTTCATTTTGAGGTAGAATAGATGGATGTGAAGACAACATTTCTTCATGAGGATCTGGAAGAGGAGATCTACATGAAGCAACCTAAAGGCTTTGTGGTTAAGGGTAAGAAAGAACTAGCATGCAAGTTAAAAAAGTCTTTGTATGGGTTAAAACAGTCACCAAGGATGTGGTATCAAAAATTTGATACATTTATACAGGGACTTGGCTTCACCAGAAGAAAATTATATTACTGTGTGTATTTTAAATTAATTAATGACCATGTTATTTATCTGGTCTTTTATGTGGATGATATGTTGCTGGTTGGAAATGACAAAGAAATTATCTAGGATTTGAAGACCCATTTGTCCTCCAAATTCGACATGAAAGATCTTGGTGCTGCCAACTATATTTTGGGCATGGAAATTAAAAAAGATCGGACAAAGAGGAAGCTCTAGTTAAACCAGAGGAAGTATGTCGAGACAATATTGCAGAGGTTTAATATGCAGGATAGTAAACCAGTGAAGGTTCCTATTCCTATAGGTGTAAAGTTATCTGCTGAATAGTGTCCCAAGACACAAGAAGAGGAAGAGGACATGTCTCATGTTCCATATGCAAGTGGAGTCAGTAGCCTGATGTATGTGATGGTCTATACTAGACCAAATATTGCACATGCAGTGGGAGTATTGAGTAGGTTTATGTCAAAACTAGGGAAGGAGCACCAAATAGCAGTGAAGTGGGTTTTCAGGTATTTCCATGGCACTAGTGATTATGGTTTGTGCTACCAAGGAAGACCAAGATTGGACAGAGTGTTGGATATTCATGGATTTGTTGATGTAGACTAGGCTAGAGATCTGGATCAGAGAAGATCTACAAGTGGGTATGTGTTTAACATATTTGGAGGTACAGTCAGTTGGACGAGTGAGAAACTATCTGTAGTGGCACTATCAACTACAGAGGCATAATACATGGCAGCGACTCATGCAAGCAAGTAAGCAGTCTGGTTGCAGAGATTGTGTTCAAGTTATGGGGTTAGTACAGGGATCTATAAGGATAGACAGTGATAGCCAAAGTGCAATTTTCTTGGCAAAGAACCCTGCTTATCATTCGAAGACAAAGCACATTAATGTTCAATATCACTTTGTGAGGGATATGATAGAAGACAAAAAGGTGTTGCTAGTAAAGGTGGACAATTTGAAGAATACTGCAGATGCATTGACAAAATCTGTGAGCTCTAGGAAGTTCTCTTGGTGTAGAGAAACAATGGGCATTTCAGGGCTCGAAAAATGACTAAGCTCTCATGTGGCCCCCTGTGGAAAGAAAACAACAAGTGGGAGAATGTTGGGTTGTGTTATATTCTTTCCACAAATAACCTATGTAGTGTACTAGGGGGTTGGAGGGGGGTTTGAACCCCCCATTCATTGCGCCGATTGCGCAGCGGGGGGGGGGATCACAAGGGGGTGGTAGCCCCCCTATCTGGGGGGGTTTTAGGCTGGCAAGTAGCCTCCCTCTACGAGGTCCGGGGCAGTGCCCTAGGGAAAAAAAAATTGGACCCTATATTACGTTTGGCAGACCTACCTATGGTTTTCAATCCATGGTTTTCGACGCGATGGTTTTTGGTCCATGGTATTGGATGCTTTGGCATGTATAAATATGTATTGTAAAATTGAAAGGAATATAATGAAAAATCAAGTTGGTAGTCCCGGTTTTGGGATCTAGGGCAAAATCTCTGTGTATATGTGTTCTCTATGTTATGCTCTCGCATTGTTTATTTTATGTGTTTTAGAATTCATATGTAGGTAATTTCTGTACGGGGTTAAAACCTACAAAAAGATGGTCGAGCCCTTGTCGTTTCGAACTCATTAACGGATACGAAGCGTCTTGCACCCAGTATAATTTTACCCCTTTTTCGGGATGGGAGGCACTATTTACAAAAAAGGTACTCCTTGACTGAAATGGTTAAGCGGTTCTCTCAAGTATCATTTTATACCTTTTCAGGCTCGAGAGACAGAAATGTAAGAAAAGGGAACATGTGGAGTTTTCTTTTCTATGTCTTTTTAAAACTCTCTAAACATGAAAAAGATATCGAGTTACACCTTTGTTGGACTCGTTAAACTATTAAATGACATCAAATTCATCATCATGACGAACATGAGCTTCTCCTTCCTAAGGCTCGTTAAACTTACTAGGTCGAATTCATCTGAAGGATGAACTTACAATGCAAGCATATGCTCTCCCCTTCAAGCTAGTGATTAAAAACTAATTGTGGTACCTAATAGAAATGGTGGGGTGAAATTTGGAAATCTATCAGCTGTGTCGGCAGCTCACTCTTGAACATGACACTTTTTGCTTCGTGTCACGTTGGGATATCCTCCTTTGTATCGCTACCTCCCTGGGTTTGGACCATTCATTTAAACTTCCATTTGATCTTTTCCACGTCATCATGACCATCGATCCCATGGATCCAAAAGCTGCCAAACTTCCAGGTGTGTCACCAATATGTTCAAGAGTTATCCTTCTCCAGTTACACTTACCCCTATTTCTCTGTATCACCCAAAATCATTTTGCATCCTTTTGTCTTGTGTCGATATGTGCGAAACATTATGGCCCTCCTTCGACATGGTCGCTTTCCCGTCGACTTCAGCTCATTATCCGGGAAGTTGACCGAGAGAATCCCTTCCAGTACCTTAGAGCTTGCATGCCCTAATGGCAAGTTCTTCGCACTCGACGACAAGTTCACACCATTGGCTTTTGATCAAGTGATTTCATGGGTGTTCGACTTCAGTTCCTCTATTCAAATTCTATGGATTGTGCTAATAGTACCTTGAGGACCATTGTCATTACTGGTGGTTTCTCTCACGCTTTTTAATAGTTTACATCATTGACAGGTAATCAAAAAACGTTCTAGCATGTTTGACGTCAACGCATCTATTTGCATGTTAGAATTTACACTTTTATTGGGTCGTGTTGGAGCGCAGGACCCTGGACTCACATCACAAAATTCCAGGTTGCGAAGTGATGTGACATGGTTATGTTGATATGCATGTCTCTATCATATGGATGGCTGAAACCATACCATGAGTTACCATATGTGATCCTTCTTATTATTGGATGGTTACAACCATACCTTTATTTCATTATTATCCTCTTTGACAGATGGTTGCTCCCATACCTAGATCCAGTTACATGATCATTCTCTCGATGGTTGCATCCATGCCATGATTCATGTATCATTTGACGGAGTTCTCAGTTATGTATATGTATCTGTACTTGCTTGCACATTTTCCGATGGCAGACTACAGTTCCCCGCACCGATTTATAAAGTGTTTCATCCCTCACTCTAGTTCGTCCTTCACGCTTTAGGGGGCATCTATTACACAATATTTTTCCACTGTCCTTTTACTCCCCATTCCTTGATACTAGAGGACCTCTACAATGAACCCCACATGCTTTTCCTTCATGAGGGAACTTCCATTGTGTTCCTCTTCATGAGCAGATCAATTCCCTTTTGCCCCATTTCCCCTAAAACTTCTGTTTTACCCAGTTTACAAGACCGACGCTAATGACCTTTGTCTCCCCCGCAACAATGTGCAAAGATTAACACTATCCCTATCATCAACCAAAGTGACTGAGTTGTGTTCCAATCATGCTCATCCTGTTATGGAAAGTTTTTTAAATTAAGAGTGGAAGCTTCCAGCTCTAGAAGCTTCGTAACGGAAGTCTAGTAAATGGTTTGGCTGGATGGGGTTGAGGATGTCAGTTTGGGTTCCTTTCCCCTATAATGATGGACCTACCTCAAGGGATAATATCTTCTCCCATGAGATAAGGATCCATCTCCCATCACAAGCTAGTGTTAGTAGTGTTAATTTTGGTGTGCTAGTGCTATTTTGGTTTGGAGTAAACAACAAGCTATTCATAGTTGTAACTACGTAGTTGCGTGAGGGAGAAGTGTGATTTGGTTTGGAGTGAACCCTAAAGGGAAGAGCCTTAAAACTATTGTTGATTGAGGCCATCATGGAATGCTAGCAGAAGTGTGTGGGAACCTGGTCTTGTCAGAGGAGAACTACAACATCAAGACAATGGTTGTAATCTCTCTTCGATATCAATATATATGCAGCTATCGATTGATTTCCTACATGATTTTTCATCTTACATATTCATGGCTTAATGTTTCTTGACTTGTTAAGTAGGTTGAATTACAAGTTGTCTACTATCACGGTTGTTGTTTGTTGTTGTTTACTTGTTTCAGGTGTTTGGAGAAGGAAGCGAGAGATGGCTGGAGCAAGCAAGCAAGGACGTCATCAAATGGGATAATTGTACTAAGAGGTAGGCCCTCTTAATTGGTTCTAACCTAAGGAAATATTCCATAGAATGTATCTGTTGTGACTAGACCCATTATCGGGCTAGAGGAATTTGTTTGTCTTCACATATAATTTTACTTCACCACAAGGAGAAATAAGATTTGGCGCAAGACAACCCTGATCTGCCCAAGGGCAACATGAAAACGTGAAGGACTAAATGTGTGTGCAAAGTTGGTTTAGATCTGGGTGAAATATACATGCATGCAATTCAATCAAGTGCAGAAATCAGTTAAATGGGAAAACCATGAAGCTCATAAACAGAGTCGTCGTAACAGTGACTGTCAATGCAGAAACAGCGTTATGCATGCGACACTAAGGAAATTCTATGAAAAACTCGAAAAAAACACTTCTACAAGATACAATACATTAAAACGCCAGCATTCTTTCAATAAAACAAGGAAAATAACACTCATACAAGTCGAGAACTAAAAAGAGATAAAAATCAGCTAAAGGCATGAAAAGGAAAACTTAGTTGGAAAGGTTGTGCCGACTGTGTCGAAGGTTCCTAGATGCCTCAAGGATGCTAGATCTCCAAAATCAAATGTGAAGAATAATATCTGAGATGTCATTTAAATAGTTTTGGCGAACTTAGGTTTTGTAATGTGCATGCCACAAATGTAGAAAAAAGAGACACTTGGCAAGAAGTTTCTAAAATCGAATTTGCATGTAAATCCTTCTACTAAAAATAAATCCCTAAAATCTAGGGATGCTCTTTCACTTTTTTTTTTCTTTTTTGGGAGAAGATTTCCTGCATGTAAAGAAGGATTGTACAATTCTAGAGGGAACCTGGCAACCTACTAGCACATGCAATGGACATCAAGTGAGGAAAAGCTTATGCAATGTTTTTGGGCTAAGTAGCCCTGGCTAGCTAGCCAAATCTACATTGTTTTCCAGAGAAATCTTGTTGGCCTCGTGTGCGCATTTCTGGAGAGCAGTGTCAACTAGCCTATATTGTGCATTTTCCAAAGCAAGGATGGTTGGCCTTCTCTGCGCAATTTTTGAGTGTAGGGCAGCTGTTGGGTTACTCTGCGCAATTCCTGAGGGGAAGACCAGATGTGAAGAAAGTGTTGGATCATCTTGTGGTTGATCGACAAAACAAGTAAGTGAACACAAGTTACTAAGCGACAGATAAAATCAAATAAACACAACTACCTAATCAATCCATGATATTTGCTATGATTTCGAGGAGGGAGGCTCCAAAATGAAGTGAAGGAAAAACTTTTGAGGGTGGTTGTAATTGCTACAACATTGGCAACACACTGGTAGAACTCTAGCTCTCTGTATGGACCTTGTTCATCCTATTATCACTCAAGAAGAGATTACCAAATTTTTCACATCTGTTTGTTTGTGAAGGTTAGGTGTCAGTCCAAGTTCAGTTTTTCCATGTTCAATGTAGTGTCTAAGTCTTTAGAATCTTTGCAGTATGGCTGCATAAAGGTAAATAATTCGTTCTCATTCATCACTGGTCCCACAACCCACCTAAATTCCTTGTATCAAGTTTGTTTTAAGGTTCTGATGTGTTATAAAGCAGTTTAGGTATTTTCGTAGCGCGGAAACAAGTCTAGGCTTTTTCGTAGCGCAAAACCCAGATTTTACACTAGCTGCGCTACGAAATCGGAGATTCGTGCAATCTGTAGCATATCTTTCTTAGCTGTCATATCTGTCACATTTAGTTATGGTTGCGTCATCCACTGTCAGCTTATACACTTCACCTATAATGTCTAACCGCTTATCTTCATCATTAGAGTCATTAGGTACCTTGGTACGCTCGGATTGCAAGTTTCAAGAAGAGCTAGGTATTCACAGTCATGATTATATTTATTGCATGAGGAATAATCAGAAAATGTTAAATTTGAATTCCTCAAACATCAAGCGAGGAAGTATTCAAGCGAGGCAGCTATCAAGCGAGGCAGTAATCAAAAGTTGAGACCGTGCCAGTCTATAAAGTTTTCATTACATCGAAATCTCATGGAAGGACTTACAAAAACGAATGAGCACAGGTCAGATAGATGTTTGAGGAGCGAACCTGAAGGTCTAGACATTATCGTGAAGAGCAGGGAAGTGGAACGTGCATTCAAGCAGGTTGGATGTTGGAATTTCTGTGAAACACTCCAGGGAGGTCATGCACAAATCACCAAAGAGTTTGCCTTGAATTTCACAGGACTAAATTCAAAAGTTGGTGTGCTTGAATTGTAAATTTCACCAGAGGTAATCTCCACAGTCACTGAGATTCCAAGAGGACAAGAAAAATGGTCTTAAAATTTTAAATTTGATAGGACCCCCTGCAAAGAATTTTTGAAGCCGAAGTTCATTGAATCAGATTTAAACCAGTCTGTGCCTAGAAATTATGTCAAAGACTCATATGCCAATTTGCTTACCTGCATACATAGGTACCTTACCTGTGAAGGGAGATATAATAAGGTGTATTCATATCATTTCAAGCTTCTGCTACATTTCACAGGAAATACATCTATTGATTTACCTTTCTATTTATTCCGTAGCTTAAGTAAAATGTGTGACAAGGTGCAGCTAAGGAAAGAAGCTTGTGAGACCTCATTGTTTCGCCATGGCTTAGTTAAGTTGATTGTTCTGCACGAACTCAAGAGAGTAGGTAGGTATTGGCCCACGTTCATGTTTATGTCTGGCTTTAAAAATGAAATTGGTCTTAGCCCCCAAGTTGTGAAAGCTTCTCCACCAACAATTGAGCATCGTACAGAAACAATATCCAAGAGATTCACAAAATTGAAAGCTAGGAAACAAGTAAGGGAGCCTACCAGATCAATAGTTATCCAAGACACACCCCAGCAGTCCCTGAAAGAGAAAACTCAGATCAAAGAAGGCAGAAGTGAATCATCTACAGGAGACTTAGTCTAGAGAAGAATGACCAGGAGTCAATTAGCTAAGGAAAAAGGCAAGAAGGTGGTCGCTGAGGAAAGCCCTGTTTCAAAGAGAAGCTTGAATGACTTACTGCAAGCCATTGACATTGAAGAATCTCCCTTGGTTCAAGAAGATTTGATAGAATCAAGTAAAGAGAAGACTAAAAGAGTCAAAGCCTCAAAAAAGCTCAAGTTTGAAGATCAGGTTTCTCAATTTGTCTTTAAGCCAAGAAGACCCATGACAAGGAATTTCAAACAAATGCAGGAGATGCTGCCAGAAGCAGGTGAAACAGAGGAAATCGTAAAAGTTCATGAAAGACCCGTGACTTCATTAGAAACATCATCCCAACTGCCTAGAGAAAATAGAGGAAAGACAATCATACCGCCAGAGGAATATAGTGTTGAAGAATTGAAAAATAAATTGAGGTTAGCAAATCTTGAAATTGCTAGATTGAAGAAAGCCTCTAGGAAGCATGCAATCAAGGAGGCTCATTTTGACAAAATGCAAGCTCTGTGGGAAGATAAAACATTTCAAATACCCGAGGTGGTCGACTGTAATACACAATATTATACCTAGACAGTCCCGTCACTAAAGGAAGAGGCATTCATTAGAAGGGTTAACACAAAACTAAGAGCTGGGATCAGAGTTATGAAAAGGCAAATTGAAGATTTGAGGATGCAGCTAAGCCAGCAGGAAAGATCTCCTTAAGAAAACCACACAACAATTTTGATAGCTTCAGGGCAGTTGAAAGGGATATGTCAAGATAAAATGGACTCAAGTCAGTTAGATTTTGGTGTTAAACTCTATTTTTTTATTACACAGCAGTTTCGTAGCACGCTACGAAACTGCTGAAAAAGACGCATAATGCACAGCAGTTTCGTAGTGTGCTACGAAACTACTGTAGCCACATAATTAAACTCAGTTGACAAATTTTGAGTGATCAAGGAGAAATTTTTGGAAAATGGGAGTGTAAAAAAGGATCATTACAATGTGCAAGCAACAGGCAAAGGTAGAACAAGCGGAGGAAAAGAAATATAAACTATAAGTTTTGTCATACAAATCACTGCTAGTTTTCTCCACAACATTTCAAACGACTTTGAAGAAGTTTCATCTTCATACGAATATATGGAAAGGGTCTACAACACATCAAGAACGTGGCACTACAATACACTCTTGTGTGATCAAAGAAGACATCATGGTTAATTAGTCTCAAACATCCTTGAAGAAACCAACGCAGGAAAACAGGGGCAGCTTCCTATTTTGCAGGAGCAGTAAAAGAGATTAGATATTAAGGGCCAGCAAGGAAATTTAAACATCCATCAAAGTTAAACTGAAGGGAACCACTTTTCAAAGAATGAGTCTTTATTGTAATTAATGTTATTATCAGCATGATGTGGAGTTAGACTCCTAATTGTCTTAGGTTCCTAAAATGTCTAGTTAGCAGTTTGTTGCATTTAATAATTAGTTAAAGTTTGAATAGGTGTCATAGCAAGCTGAATTCGAGTTCCCCTCGTGCTGGAGGAGGAATCTCAAGTATGTAAAGAGCTCTATATATAGCAGAACATCTGATGTACAAAGGGTTGGAAATTTATTGAAAAAGGCTCTGATATTTGGCTTTATGTAAAAACTCTGTTTTAGTAATACAAGACTTGGCTTTACTTCTCAGGAATCAGAAGGAATTTACTGTTCAGAATGTTGTGTATTATCCTCTCTTCAGTATTTTCAGTGGTATAGATGTGTGATTACTTATAAATCATTGATTGTGCTCTAATTTCCTTCACATATTTATAAATTGTGTTGTCCTATATGTGTCTGGTGTGTTCTGAATGGTTGAATTCTTAATGTCCTGACTTCTATGTAAGGTTGATATCATTGTTATGCTGAAACATTTTTGACTCCATAAGCCCAATGGATGATCTCTAATTATGTTTCCACCACTTACATTTCTGCAATTGTTTCACAAGAGTTAGCCATCTTAATCATAATCAAAATCATTAATCCATTGAGAGAGCCCTCTCAGGTTGGGGAGGCTAAGCCTCAGCCTAAAGTAGGTTTGAAATAGTTACTTGAAGTCTACCTGATCAACAACCTATCATGGTCTGATTTTTTGATAACATTTTGGTGCATCTGCCGGGAGTCTGAAGATTATTCATTCCCGAAAACAAGAGACTGAACTTCTGAAGGTAGCAAGAGCTTAGAAGACTTTTCGAGGCTACAATCTACCTTGGTGACTCCATATATTTTCAAAAGCTTAAAAGGTGGCTTTGAGAGGGAGATATACACGAAGCAATCCTGACCCAGATCCACCTACTCTTATGGACAATCCGAACACCATTTCAAGGAGCAGACAAAGATTTACTGAAACACCAAGTACTCCATCTTTTTCAAAATCTTTTCTCTCTGAATTTTCAAGAAGTCCTGAGGACAAAATTGTTGATGATAAGATTCATGAGGTGTTGTTGAGGTCTGAAAACAAAGAAGAACTCATTGGAATTATTTTAGATTTACAAAAAAGAGGAATTGATACTTCGTCCTTAGTGTCACAAAAAGATAAGGAGGAATTTTGGGAGGTTGTTACTTTTGAATTATTGTTAGAAGAGGAAGATTTAAATAAACTCAAAGAACTCGATCCTTTTGAAGTCTTACCCAAATCTAAAACTGGTCTACCCCTTCCAAATTGGACTACATTTGTCAGTGGTTTGCAAAGTACAAATATTCCTTTCCGTATCAGCACCTTATCCTCTGCCTCTATCAGTCCTAGTAGTTCTCAGACACCAGGAAATCCACCTCATATCAGTTTTGGTTCCTCTATCCCTTCAGTACCTATCATCACCGTTCCTCCATTAATTATGGTCGTACCTGCTAGGTATGCTGCACTAGCCCTCCCTGCCATTTTACATGACCTTCCTAGCAAATATGCTGCTAGAATTCCAACATGGGGTGGGGATGAAGAAATCACAGCAGAGGAATATGTAGACAAATTCAATTATTTTGCTGACAGAGAGGAAGTTGATGATGAGGATGTGAAGCTAAGATTGTTTTCACAAACCTTCATAGGAGAAGTTAGAAAATGGTTTAAATCTCTTACAGCTGGAAGCATTCACAGTTGGGTAGAGTTTGAAGATAGTTTTTTAAGGAAGTGGGGAAACATAACTAATCCTGTCCAAACTCTTACTGAATACAATAATCTTAGAAGAGCACCTAATGAAACCATCCAAAACTTCTCCATGAGGTTTAATAAAATATATAATTCCATCCCAATCCATTTGAAACCTCCTGGGGCCTTGGCACAACTGAGATATGCCGAAGCATTTGATTCTGACTTCTCTCTTTTACTTAGGGAAAGGTATTCTTCCACTCTTGCTAACATGAAAATCGATGCAGTTAAAGTGGAACTAAACATGATTGCTGCCAAAAATCAAAGATGGCAAAAGCTAAACTGAAAGAAGAAGAGAAACCTTCCGCTTCAACTCCAGAAGAAAATTTTGACTCAATGATGAAGACCATGGAGAAGCTGATGGATCGGTTGGCTCTTGGGAATACCTCTACTCCTATAGCATAGAAAGAACCTCAATTTAGAAATCCTCAGTTCAGAAGACCCCAAAATCAGCAAAGGTCGAGAGAAAATAGAAACCAACAACTTGATCCTCCAGTAAGACCTCCTTTCCAGCAAAACTTGGTTGATGAAGAAGATGAACCTGAAATTCCTGAGGAGTCCATCCATTGTCTTGATGAGGAAGTGCCAGGGATTTTCTTGACTAAGGAAGAACATGATGAGTCCAGTATGATCAAGCAAGGAGAGGAACATTCAGACTATTTAAAAGGCTATCAGCATGCTATCTTTGAGATGCGAAAGCAGTACAATCTCAGGAATAGAAATGTGCCCATTACAGCAAGCAAAGCACATCCCAAGAAGGATGCATCAAAGGTTGTTGAAGACAAGAAAGACAACTCAAAGGTTGTTGAAGGTAAAAATGATTCTCCACTTGGAAAAAATGATATTCAAGCTCCATCCCCTACTAAAGAAATTGAGAAAACTGTTTCTGTTTTTAATCTTGAGAATGAGATTGCAAAAATCAAAATATCAGTCCACTTTAGTGAAATCCTCAAGGTAGAAAAATACAGAAGTAAGATTGTGGAGATGCTTAATTCTCAACCAGGAGTAGTAGATATCTTAAATGTGAAAGAAGATAATCCTATTATTTTCTTGGGACCAAGACTTGAAGATGATTAGAATGAAGAATTTCCTCCTTTCTACATAAGCATTAGCATTCATGATATGACCTTACACAATGCTATTTTATATTCAGGGGCATCTCATAATCTTCTGCCTTAGGTAATCATGGAAAGGTTGGGTTTGCAGGTGACGAGACCACATAAGGATTTATTCTCTTTTGATTAAAAAAGAGATCAATGCATTGGTTTGATTAAATATGTTGTTGTGGGGCTAACTCAAATTCCAGCAAAGACAATCTTCATGGACATTGTTGTGGCTGACATTCCACCTAAGTTTGGGATGCTGCTTTCAAGATCGTGGGCAACAAAGATCAAAGGTACGATGCAAATGGACCTTACCTATGCTACAATCCCTGTTTTTGGGGAGAAAAGGAGGTTGTATCGGGAATGGCTTATATGGTAAGAAGCAAAGAAAAACCTCAAAATTTTCATATTTATTCATTTGATACTGGCCTCGGATCAGCTATTCTTTTCAATGAATCAGCTGGAGATGAATCAGAGAAGAAGTTCTTAGAAAATCAAGGCTAAAGAGATCAACAAGAAGATGAGAAAGAGAAAATAGGCCGGTGGTCTTTATACTTTGATGGATTAGCACGAAGGGAAGGGGCAGGAGCTGGGATTTGGATCACAAGTCCTAATAATGAAAGTAAGTTTCTTTCCTACAAACTAAATTTTGATTGCGCTAATAATATGGCCGAATACGAATCTCTGATTTTGGGCTTAGAAGCTTTGTTAAAGTTGAAGGCTAGAAACGTTGTTGTTTGTGGAGATTCTGAATTGGTAATTAAACAAGTGGAAGGTGCTTATCAAACCAAGGATGTGAGGATGAGGGCATATAGAAACTTAGTGTTGGATATGTTGGAAAACTTTCAGGCTTATTCTTTTAGTATCAAAACCAGAGACCAAAACTCTATTGCAAACTCTGTTGCTGTTCCTGCCAGACTTTTTATTATTCCTATGCACTCTTGTGAAAAGTGTGAGGTGGAGGTTCGTCATCGACCAACTATACTAGATAATATCATAAATTGGCAAGTCTTTGAGGACGACTAGCAGGTAAAGAATTTCATTGAGTTAAAGGAAGAGTTTGAAAGCACTCAAATGGATCAACAAAATATGTTTGTGGAGACAAAGGAAAAGTCTGAAGTCTTGCAATTAAAAAATAACCTCATACCTAAGGGCCTCATCCCTCTTGAGAAATTGTTTGATCAAAATCATGTGTTCAAGGCTCCAAGATTGCAGGCTGATGAAGAGGAGGTAGAGAGCTGTAATTTAGGAAATTCTGTTGTACCAAGGATGGTTAAAATTTCAAAATTCCTTTCAGCTGATATGAAGGCTAAATACATTGACATGGTGAAAAGGTTTATTGATGTGTTTTATTTGAGCTATGCTGATTTAAAACAATATGATTCCTCTATTATCCAGCATACCATACCTATTAAGGAGAATTAGAATCCTTTCAAGCAGAAGTTAAGAAGAATTAACCCTCTCCTTATGCCATTAATTGAAAAAGAAGTTAAGAAACTCTTTGATGCCAAAATCATTGTTCCAATCAGATTCTCAAATTGGCTAGCTAATTTGGTGCCAGTTAGAAAGAAGAATGGAGAGATCAAGATTTGTATAGACTTCAGAAATTTGAATAAAGTTTACATTGAAAGATAACTATCCTCTTCCTAAAATGGATTTAATTTTGCAAAACATTGTTGGCTCACAAAGGATGTCTATGCTTGATGGTTTCTCAGGGTACAATCAGATTCTTGTTCATCCAGATGATAAAGAGAAGACAGACTTCACAATGCCATGCAGAACTTTCATGTACGCCAAGATGCCCTTTGGTCTCATGAATGCATGGGCCACTTTCAAGAGAGAAATGGATATTGCTTTTGCTGAAGAAAATGATAAATCAGTGGTGGTATATCTTGATGATATCACAGTTTTTCCAAAGAGAGAGGAAGACCATTTGAAACACCTTGAAAGAATTTTGCTGAAATGTAGAAGGTTTGGTATTTCTCTCAATCCCACTAAAAGTATTTTTCTCTAACATCAGGCAAACTTCTTAGTCATATCATCTCTGAGGAAGGAATTAGGATTGATCCTAATAGAGTTATTGCAATTCAAAAGTTAGATTTGCCAAGAAGTAGGAAAGAGATCTAATCATTTCTTGGAAAAGTTAACTTTGTTAGACACTTCATTCCTAATTTTGTTGAGGTTGTCAATAATATAACAAAGATGTTGAAGAAGGGAGTGGATTGTAAGTGGACAGCTGAAGCAAAGAAATCTTTTGAGGAGATCAAGAAGGCACTCACACAAGCACCAGTACTTATCAGCCTAGATTTTACCAAGGAATTTCTAATTTTTACATTTCCTTCTGAGGATACAATTGTTGGAGTTTTGTTGCAAAAGGGAAATCAAGGTACTGAAAAACCTATTTCTTTCTTTAGTAAGACATTATCAAATGTTGAACTGAAGTAAAACATCCTAGAGAAACAAGCTTACGCCTTGGTGAAAGCTATAAAAGATTTCAGAATCTTTGTTTTACATTCTCACATTGTTGCTTATGTTCCAAATGTTGTAATAAAGGATATCCTAACACAGGCTGATCCGGATGGAAAAAGGGGCAAGTGGATAGAAAAATTGTTAGAGTATGAAATTGACATCAAACTCACCAAATTGGTTAAGGGTCAAGGCTTAGCCAAGCTGCTGACACCGTCAAATTTGGATTGTCTTGACATTAACTTGAGTACAGAGATCTCATAAATCTCTAAAAATGAGGAGGAGTTGGTCCAAATAAATGAACAATTCTTGGTTTCGGAATGGTATAAGGATGTAGCATTTGTTCTACAGCATAATAAAGCACCTGCTAATCTTTCAAAGTCCAAAGCTCTGTTTGTCAAGCTGAAATATTTAAGATATTTTGTGTATCATCAAAATTTGTTTTGGAAAGATGCAGGAGGGATTTTGCTAAACTGTATACTTGAAGAAGAAGCTGATAACATAATCGATGAATTTCATAAAGGATATTGTGGAGGACATCACTATTGGAAAGCTACTGCAAACAAGGTCCTAAGGGCTGGATATTTTTGGCCAACTGTCACACGGAATGAGTTATATTTGCGGACAAATCTAACCTCCCTAGGAGTCTAAGACTCTCTAATGACAAACAAACCAAACAAGAGCTATCCTTCTCTAGATAAACATCATTCTACGAGCATTCAAATGTTTTCGATCTTACCTTAGGTCCCACGCTTGTTGTAGCAGTCCAGCCTTGCTGATCCAGATGAGCTCCTCCTTCACTTTCAGGCCTGCATACACTAACAAAACAAACGATTACATAGCATCTGAATATTCATTATAAAACAAAGCATATCTATCATATTGACCAAGGAATACATGAAATAATTCATTAACAAATCATTGAGAAGAATGGACTTATTTGTATTAAATAATCAAAGGAACCATTACAACCTGAGCCTTGGTGTTGTGCAAGCTCCTCCCAGGGTCCAGCAAGAGATTTCCTCTACTTTGACAAGCTCCCCACTCCCAATATGGCAACAAGGAAGGATAGTGATCTCTCCTCACAAGTCAACAATGGAAGTCCTAATTCCAGCAGCATTTACCCTTTAGAATGTTCAGCTTTCAACCTCCCCTCCTTTGGCCCAATGCCTGTATTTATAGTATTCTAGAGGAGGTTATTCAGTTCCAACATCAATGGGATACTCCCTCTTTTGGATGGGGTAGCTCCTCTCTTGATGGGATAAGCTCCTCTATCATAGGGGTGCATGAACCATCTGGAGGCGCTCAATACACGTCAAAAACTCTTCTAGAAGGCTCTAGAAGTGACCACAAGTAACTTTTTAAAGATGAAACTTGCGCCTTTTGACCTTTACAGGGGTACGCACCCAAGCTTTAGCATACAGAGCGTATAAATACGCAGGTACAGTGTATTTTGGGTGCGTACACGCAGGCAAGGTAGAGAGAACCTGCGTACCCAGAGATAAACATGTTTTCAAGTGACTTTCTCTCTTTTGAAGTTTTGACATGAAGAGCAGAGGTATGGGGCTTGACAAAGAGGACAATATGGCTATTGATGGGGCCATATAACTGCAGATAGTCAAGGTGACAAAATTCAGTGTAACAGCGCCTCCTTCAAAATAGTGGCAGAAAGTGATTTTTTGACCTATTTCTGAGCATTTTCTCCCGATCTGTCTACTAACAAGCTTGAAAAAGTAGATATTTGATATTTAGGGGTTATTATCTATCCAATAATATAAAGGTTTTTCATATGGATGGTTGAGAAAAAGTGCGGCACGAAGGCACTGTGCTTAGAGCACTGTGTCAAAAATTTCCGGGTTTTCTACAAAAATATGGCTCAAAGATGGAGATATATCTCTCTAACTGTAAATATGTTTAGAAAAATAAGAGAGGATTTTGTATATAAGTATTATTTGAAGCAAAAACCTCTCTAATTTTTTGGAAATTCATTTTCTGTTTCTCGTAATCCTTGGAAAAAAATCATGGCTAAACCAGGAAATTAACTTGAATTTTTTTTTTATTTTCTGACATAGCTCTGCAAGAAAGTTGAATATATCCCAATATATGATACTTGTGTATAACATAAAGGAGGTTGTTTTTACTTGGTATACTTTTGAAAAAAACCTCTTCCACTTTTTTCAAGTTCATCTCCATTTCATTAGAAAGACACTTTGAAGAAAAATCGTCCCTATGTGCTGAAAATGACCTCTTCATGAATTTGTGAGGCACTGATATGTTTGATGTTATATGGCTCAACTCTTGAGACATGTGCTAAATTATTGTACATTTTATTTTCAATTTGCGTGGTCTCTTTATCCAATGTGAAACCCTAGCTCACTAGGAGGAATAATTAGGGTTTAGTATTGGGAAAAGAGGGGATTTTGATAGCTCTAAGGAAATTTAGGGAAATGAAAGGGATAGGGAAATGGAAAAATTCTAGGAAAATTTGGGGGGATAGGGAGGGAGGTTACGGGAGTAAGGAAAGTGGAAATTTAGAATTTGGGTGAGGGGAAGGGTTTCAAACAAGAGAAACTCACTCCAATGGTTTAGAAAGTGTGCTTTATCTACGATTTAGGTGCAAATGATAGAATTTAAGGATGGGTTTGATGGAGGGTGTTCAGGAAGGTGTAATTAGGATAGAAAAATGTGTATAAATGGTAGGACACAATTTAGCAACAATTCACCATGGAAATCATGAAATCTAGAATACTATTTTCAAAACCCTAAGAGAGGGTAATGAAGCATTGCAATAATAATTAAGAGAACTAAGATATTATTGAGCTTAATGAGAGACCTCCAGCCTATATTTGTTGCAACACAACTTCAATACAATGGAATAAATAACTACAAAGAGATTTGGAGCCTTGAAATGAAAATGTAGCAGTTGTGAGGATTTATGAATGAGATGACAATTATTTATGACTTTGACCTCAATGGCCTAATGGTGACACAGAGCTTAATGAGGACCATGATGATATGATTAAGATGATTATGGAAAAATTTCAATGATGGCACATCCAACTGAGTCATGGCAATGACAGGAACATGAAAATTTTGGAAGGACAAACAATTGACCTAGACACACTAGGGAGTGACAAAAATTTTATTTTGAAAACCTAATGAAAGCATAAAAATTTGACTCTGAGGCCCTAACAAAAGTTTTGTAATAGCATATTTGATCATTGGTGACTAGCTGGACTGATAGGCACTAACATGTCCAACCAAGGCTCCAAGCCTAGTAACTCAACCCACCAAGGGCTCGAGGGCATTTGTCCAACCAAGGCTCCAAGACAAGTAACTCACCACACGTTGTTACAACACTCTAGAGGGTTTATCCAACAAAGGCTCAAGGAACTAGTAACTCAAACCAATCTAAAGGAAACATGAGAACCAATCAAAAAGAAAGGAAATGAACCCACAACACCATGGTTATCCAGGAAAGGGCAAGGCCAGGAAATTCCATGGTCAATCTAGGAAAACCTTAATGCCAATGACATATCATGACCAATAAATCACATGCATATGATATGCATGCAAACTCGAGTGAGGAAAACATACATGAAACTCAACACCTACAAGAGAAACTCATTGTAGCTTCATATCCCAATGTCCTCTTGTGATTTCCTACTCTTCCTTTTCATTCTTCCTCCAAAACTCCAAGTATTCCACACTCATACAAGAGTGGTCCAAGAAAACTCTAGGTGTCCAAGAGAATAAGAAAGAGAATAGAGGGAGATCTCTAAAACTGAACTCACAAAAGTTTGTGAAGTGATCTTCACAAGCCTTTTTATTAATGATGCCTCTATTTTCTTCATTTTCCATTATTTTCCTTCATTTTCGTCCACACATGAAACCTGTGACCTTTCATCTCCCTTTTCTCCTCATTTCCATTATTTTCATAAATAAATGTGCCAAAATGCCACTTTTCCTTTCCAAAGCCCTTTCCATTTCCTTTGCCAATTTCCTTCGCCATTAGCCAACCACTATTAACCCCCATCACTATATTGTTTTCAAACATTTAGCTTGGAATAAGTGTCCCATCAACTAAGGTTATTATTTTTCCTTTGTTAACTTTTATTACATTGAATTTTCACCAATTTTTTTACATTGTCACATGGGAGTTTAGTCATACCGAGACTCCTCCACTACAGTTGGCAATCGATGTAAGTGGTTGTTAACTTGCCAATGTACAATGGTCCTAGTAAAGAGGAAAACTGTGCAAAAAAGGTTAAACCACACCAATACCATGCTCATTGAGAATGATGGAAAAGAGAATGATATTTTAGGGATAACAATTTTAGGTGAAAGGAAAGAGTTGTAGCACTCTTGGAGGACACACCACTCTTCATAGGCTCTTGAAGATACCTTGCAATATGAACTAAAATCTATGTATTTTAATAACAAAGAGAAGAGACTCACATTGAGAAGAAAGGAAGATCCAAATATAAATGTTGAAGCAACTCAAAGGAAATGCACAACATTGATGCTACCATCCATGTCAGAGAAGGAATTCAATATTTCAAAAAAAGAGTATATCTGTCCCTTTGTGTTTTTTATCAACAAAGTAGAACATTTTTTCAGAAACCCATAATCATTTTTGAAGAAAAACGACAACACTCAAAAAAATTCTTCTTTTCTGCTCTGACAAAATAACAGTACTTTTGCCAATGATGTTCTCCGAGCCTCGAGATAAACAAATTGGAGACTTCATATGGTTGAAGTGCATCAGGTTATGTGATGAAGACTAACTAATTCTTTCTTTAATTTTTGTTTTTCTCTAAATATTTTGTGTAAAATAGCGAAGATCAATTTAAACAAGGTGGTCATGAACATTTTTGTGCATGCATAAGAGAGTTGGAAAACACATTTTGGAGCTCAATCTTTTCCTGTGGTTGTGAATATTGCATGTGGGTGGAGTACATTGAAGCAACATGTATTTTCATTATCATTAGTATCGAATACCATTACCATTTGTTGAGGATCAGGCTTAGTATAAACAACTTCATGAATCACACTAAAGAGTA
>APFE031519857.1:470-14633 GCA_000404065.3 Pinus taeda | reverse complement strand
GCCTGCGTACTGGTAAAGGACTGCACCAGTACATTGTAAAAGAAGTTTTCTAATTTAAAAGGAAGATAGAAACGAATTGCAGCAGGTGGTTTTCACCCACATTGGGTTTCCACCTTATATCTTGTGTTCTTGTGTCTTATTGACTTTCTGCTATGTTTTACTGTCTCTGGATACTGTTATTTGATTCTACATCATTAACTAACAATCATCATCAGAAATATTAAGTAAAGTAAAATCATGTTCTGCATACGCGGGTTTCCTTCTGCATAATCGCGTACATACGCAGGTTTATTAAATTGAAGTAGCGTATATCAGTTGTTTTGAAAAAGAATAATTATCCTGATAATACTGATTCACCCCCCCTCTCAGTATTATTTCCAACACCTAGTTCCTTCCGAGGAGGAGATTATAGTCTAGGTTAGCATCTACGACTTCTACTTCAATATTAACGACCTTCCCCCAACACATATGGGAAAAGCCGAGATAATCCCATGCGGCCTATGAGAATGGCCATCGAATGTAGTCGAGACGGTAGGTGAAGGAAAAACCGAAGGCGATCCAATGGCCTTCCAACATGACATCGACATAACGCACGTGGAAGCCCCTTTATCAATAACGGTTCGAAAAATGTTGAATTTCCGGTATGTAGACTTTATCTGAAAAGCCATGTGATGAGGGAGTCGCTTTTTGACATTTAACATGTCAAAATTGAGCACTAAAGAATTAGCTGGATTGACTGCCCCAATCGCGGAAAGTAAAGCACTTCTCTGAGCCGGACACGACTGGAGAACCTCTAAAGTGGACATGGCACACGGACTCTGAGCCAGATCCTCCACAATGGAGTAATTCTGGGTGGCCCTAGCATTAGGATTAATCGTCGCGCATTTAGCGGAACCTTTCGGTATCCGTGGTATAGTCTCGACAGGGGGTTGCTCGATATGAAGGTCAGTACTTCCGGGAACAGCCTTATCCTTGGAAGTTTCGGCTTCACCATAATCACGTGACCGAGTAGCCACATGGACGTTAGAACCCATCATGAAAACATTCGATGATTTTTCCCCTTCCTGGTTGCCCCGTGCGGAGGTTCCAGGGTTTGAACTCACGCCAGCAAGAAGTTGCTGCCCTTGGGGAAAAGGGTTGGTTAACACAACTTGGGAGCTAGAAGTCCCTTGCTGCCCTAACAAGCGTTGAGCATCTTCAATCTTGGGGCAAAGATGAGTTAAATGGTCTCCACTGCATAACTTGCATGGAAACTTGACTTTCTTTTTCGACTCATTTCTACCTCCACCAGCATTATTGCCGGATTTGTTTGCATCAGGCTTCCCATCCTGGTTCTTTTTCTTACCTCGTCCTTTCTTTTTCCCATTGGAATTTTGACTTCCTTTGGGGTTGTCAGATTGGACGGCATTAATCGAAGAAGTTTGGGAAGCGGAAGGGTTAGACGATGTGACTTGGTTGTTAGAAGCAGTTTGTAAAGACAACTACTGCAATTGATTCAACAAGTTCACCGTATTTGTGTCTACTGACCCAACAATACCATCCGCGTGGGGACCTGGCTTCAGCTTAGTTACGTCAACCTTAGACCCAGGAGCATCTGGCAAGTACTTTTCTAGGATCCCAGACTGAGAGTAGATCAATTTTAATTGCTGGGCCCTAAAAATGGCTTGCTCCTCGGAATAGACCCCAGACATGGAGACATCTTTGGAGATCTCAGGTATCAAAGACTTCAAGAACCACTCGAGACGGAAACCTGGAGGGATATCGACTTTAATGAGCCTCTTTATCCGTCTCCATTCCTGAATGTGATCGGAAATGTGAGTTGCCCTATCCTGACGAAAAGTGGCCAATAGTTCGGTTCCGGCATCATACCGGACGGGCAACTGAAAATGGTTTAAGAATATATTGGCTAAGTCGGCGAATGATGTAAAGCTTCCCCCAGGCAACTCTATATACCACTTAGCCGTGTTTCCAGTCAAGGTGCATTGAAATAATCTCAACCTAACCGAATCTTCGATCAGGGAGTTCGATGAGCACCATAAGTGGAACGTGGTTACATGGTTGCCTGGATCCTCACCACTGTTCCCTTCGAATTTTGGAATATCTGAAGGGAGTTTAGTTGGGACCGGAGGCCAGGCCAGATTATACTTGATTGGCTCGTTAGTTAACTTAGTGAGGTCTGGCAAGTTCAACGTTGCCAGAAACGGAAGTCTAGGAGGAGCTTGGGGATTCCACCCTGACTGGGCGGCACTCCCGAAGCTCTGAAAAGATTGTCCTGGAGTCCTGGATTTTGGAAGGCACCAGGCTGCCCGAAGTAACCAGTAGAACCCGCTGAACTAAAAAGCAAGCCTTGTGACCTAGCAACACTCGGAGTTTGACCAACTCCGGTCGTATATCCACCATACCCAGCAAAGTTTCCTCCTAAAGGATTGTAAGGAGTTGACAACCCCTGATATGGATTCCAAGTCGTAGCTAGGGGAGGAATAATTTGGGATGAACTAACCGTGGTATACGGCCTGTTCCCATATTGGCTAGAGAATGGATTCCCAGTTTCGGCACTACTAAGCCCAAGGTTATTCCAACCTTGGAAAGGATTGTTGCTTTGTCCTACCGAAGAAAATGGCATAGATCCTATCGTAGGGTTGGAATGTGGTATATGACCACTTCCAAATGGAAAACCTTGGAACGAAGCCGATCCACTCATCATGGATGTGGCGGCCTCGAACGGAGCTGAAGGAATGCCCTGTGAATGGGTGCCAAATGGGAAGTACCCAGAACCAAAAGCATTTGTTTGGGAATTTCCACTCATGGATGGAATGGAGGTAGACCCAACAAAAGACGTGCTAGCAAAAGATCCGAATAAAGAGATGGAGGGGATGGAAATAGTTCCACCCCTTTGTACAGATATAGGAGTCTGTACAGTCGTAGCACTTGTAGAAGCCATGCTTCCAGTAGTGGTCATCGAAGGTAAGCGCATAGCGTAACCTGGACTTGACGGTCTATGCGTCGGAGTCCCAACGTATTGCAATACGTGTGGATGACTACATGATAGAGGAGAATTTGGAGCCGCTAACGACTCTGAAAGTTCTTCTACCTCAATATTATCCTCCGCGTGTAAGCGAACCTGAGAAAGAACTGGAGTGTTCCTCTCTTGTTCTATGGAAGTACCAGGCCTTGCTTCAATATTAATTCCCCCGAGGGGAGGATCAATCCCCGATGCGTCAACTACAGTGGGACGAAACCCACCGGTATTATTACCTCTGCGCCTTCTCAGAGAAGGCTCTAAACTCGGTGGTGAGAGACCACGAAGTCTTTGAGACCGTCTAGGAGATCGGTCAGCCACTTTGAATTCTTTGTTTAAAATCTAGCTAAAGAATCAAAAAATTTAAAGCTAGGCCAACTAAGAGCACAGAGCACCCACTATAAAGTCCCTAAAGATACAGCCAGTCAAACAAATTCCAAGTATTTCCGCTCCGGGTGATTAGGACCGGACACCAAAATACGAGAAAGTGGAAAATAAAGGGGCTTCCGAAGATAGTCTGGGATGATGAGGGCCCAGGCCTATCAGCAAAGGTATCAGAGGAAGTTACGCTGACCTCGTAACAATAGTCTGCGCCGGTGCAAGCCCCCAAGCTTCGCAAGGGTGCCCTCCAATAGTGCTGTTGAGAGTGATACAACGTCAACCTCAGGTGCCACGGGATTCCCCTCCGCAGCCACCTATGTAGTTCCCTAGGAGAAGCAACTATGGATACCAACTCGTTGCAGAAGCCAGGCGGAACAGTCGGGAGGTAAGTTCGGACAAGTAGGAGAGGGGGTATCTCTCTTCCCTATCTTCACAGACCCTCGTGCTTAACTCCCAGGTCCGAAGCTTTCCTGGTCTTCCTAATGCTATTAGATTTTCTCTCGTTAATCAGACTCCTGTGTTTGACATTTAATATGGCCTTGGAGAGTTAACTCTCCACTCGCTTAATCCAAGGCCCTAAAATCCTAAAACTTGTTGGTGTATTTAACTTAAAAGAAAAAATTTCTAGTTGATTTTAGTTAGCGCTTGATTTTAAGGGCTGTTCTTTAAGTCAAAGGATGATGGAAGTGAAACTAGTGGTGTTTTTTCAACGCAAAATAAATTAATAAAACCTAACTATATGCATGTGCACTTTGTCATTGTTTTTCGATGAAGAGTAATTTCTACAGGGTTCGAAAGGAAACTTCTAATGAAACAATTTTTTTTTTTTCTTTTTTTTTTTCTTTTTTTCGTTCACACTTCACACTCAAAAGTCAACAAAACTATTTATGCTTAAAGAGATGCAAATCTATCCCAATGCAAGAACTAAATGCTTGATGCAAGATTGAAAACTACTCTAAAACAAGAAATGAAAGTTGCTTTGCTTATCATATTTTCTTTCGCCACTTACAACATCTAGATGGAATATGAGATGCTACCATTCATTTCGTCTAAATGCTAAAAACAAAACTCAAGATAAACATAAAGCACTTTCACTCACCAAAAGGAAACTAGATGAAAAGCAAGTTCAAGAAAGAAAAACAAAAACTTTTCAAAAAGTTCTCTTCAAAGTAGCAACAAGAAAGTCTTTTCGAAAATGCTCTCAACAAAAACTGAAACTTTGTGATTGAAACAATAAGCAAGAAACATTTTTGCAAGTTGACACCCTACAAAGAATGAAAACTCAACAAAAACAAATGTGTTTAAAAAGGATTTTTAATAATCAAAAGCAGCAAGGAAAGCTTTGGTAACAAAGACCAAAAAAGATTAAAAAGACAATTTCAAGAAAGTATCAAATGACAACTTTGATGAAACAAAGAAGTAAATGGTCATAAAAAGCGATTTCTCTAAGCAAACAAAAAGTCACCAAAAAGCAAAGTTGAACACAAAGATTGATAACAATATTTCTGCTCTGATAACTCAGAGCAGCCAAGATTCCAATCAAGAAATCTTGCGTGCTTTTAGCAAAAAGATGATGACGCTTGCAAACACAAAACAAGACCAAAACTCCTTATAATTAGAGAGAAATTGGAGTAAGACGCTTGCTGTAACACAAACAACTGATACTGACAAAAATGATTGTTTCAAACTTACTCAAAACACCAGATAAACTTCAAAGACACAAAAATTTATAAATTCTGAAAGTTGCAAGATAAACGCGACTGTACTTAGTGTAGACTACGTGTATATGCTATTGTGCCTGAGGAAACCTGCATATACGTGGGTTTACTTTAGGAAACAAGCGTTTATAAGCTTCTGTAACTAAGGAAAACAGCGTATATATAATATTTCAAGAAAAATAAAAAACAAACTGAAGAAACTGGCAAAACTCAGAAGTCAAGAACAGACCAGACAGTAACAGTAAACCAACAAGAAACTGAGCCCTGATAGGCTTGACAAACACCCAAACTAGGAACAACAAGAGTGTTGTCCCCAGCGGAGTCGCCAATTCTGTTGAGGGATTTGATCCCCTAGGGCTTTTGGGTGGAAACCCTAGCAGATTGAAAGTTGTCTGACAAAGAAACACATGCTCACACAGCCATTATGCTATCAAAAGATAATTCTAAAGTAAGAAGGACGTACCTCAGGTCCTATGTTCGAGTAGTTCCTCAAGGGTCCAAACCCTTCTTCATGTCACTTTCGCTCCTTTGTCCTGCAAAACAAACAAATCCAAAGAATGCAACAGTATATGGACAAAGATTTATACAGAAATCATCTTTATGTTATAAAAGAAGGAAGTTAGTTATGAACTTTAAACAACCATTCATACATGAAATTCAAACATGAAAATCATAAACATAAAGAAGAAGCATATCGGGAACCAAGATGTGTTTCTTTATTAAAGACAAATATAATGTACAAAAGGAGTAATATCACCTGAACAACCTTCCGTAGGCTCCAAGCAAAGCTTCCTTCCGGATCCGTCCCGCCTCAAGCCTCTAGCATATCTCCTTCCAAGACTCACTCCATGATGCCATAGCTAGTGGATGAACATCAAATCACAAGGAAACAAGGGTTTCCTATACAAATGGGGGAACTGCAGAGGGCACAAGGGTCTTCAGACCTAGTCAGGGGGAAAATCTAAGTATAATAACCTTTCTCTCTCTTCTATCCTCCCTTAGGCCTTCCCTTTGATGTCTTCTTATGCCAATTCCAAAGTAGTTTTTTAGTTAGGAATTGGTTGGGAACAGTTGGGCCACGGGCACTAACAGGTGATCAGCAGGTAAAACCCACGATCTCTGCCCGAAAATAAGGATTTTTATATTTTTTTAAGTGTTTTAATACATATACACGGGTTGGGTATATATGGACCCACGTATACACGCGTTTAACTCAAGGAAATGTCGCTTACAGGGAATAAAACATTGTTTTTTAAATTTGGGACCAGGTCTGGAAGGAGGGGTTGCCCTAGGCCATGAGTGCAGCATCACAAACCATAATAGTAAGATTTGGAGGTATAACAGATACCCGCCCGGTCCAGACCTTGGTTGGCAACTCCTTATCTGTTTGGTATAGCTAGTCCGACTGGGGATATGGGACCAGTTTCCCAATTTATGAGTGTGTGTGTGTAGAATTTGATACCTCTGATCTAACGATTCCTAATTAAGATGTTCTAATTCTAAATTTTATCTAGTGCCATGCTATTGTATTCTAGTAAACAAAAACATCTAAGTCTATACTAACCCGGGGTGTAATTCTTCTATTATGCGATCTAAAAATATTTCAAATAACAACTAATAATAAAGATCATTCAGTTATTATGAGAAAATAATTCAATAAAGATGAACCACTTCGTATAAAAAGTTAGACGAAACAGTTGTGAAAAACATATCACATAATGAGCTATTCATACATTAAGCATAAATAAATAGCTATCACCGTACAAAAGTGTCAAATGATAACTCAGGCATTCACGCATTAATACATAAACAACTAAAAACTGAATATCACTTTAACACAAGAAGAAATGGTTAAGAGATAAAAGTACCATTTATAACTAGTCCTACTCATGATATTCAAGCGACAATGATTTATCTCTCCTTGGTCTAACATCTTCTAAGAGTACAAAAGTGCAACATCAGTAGCAGATATTAATTTCAAACATTAACAAATCTTGTTCCATTCATTCATCAAAACCTCCTCGGAGGGTGCAAAAGTGCATGTTCTGAGGACACGTTTTTGACAAATTTCTGGACCCTTCTCTAAATGCATGAGAAGGGTTTAAATACTAATAACTAAAACTAAAAATAGCTTATTACAAAAATTCAGGATGCAGTTTAAATGATCATCCTTTTTCTAAGCAAAAATAAAGTAAAATTATTTCTAAAATTAAATCTAACATCTAACTATTTATGTATTTGCTCCTTAATATCGCAAGCATTCAGCATTTTCCTGAGAAGAGTCGGTTGACTGACTTCAACTTATAATTGTGCTAAGAGGACGGAATTAGCAAGATCTGGCGCCATCTTTTCAATAGAATTGATGACGTATTTAGGAATCATCCGCTGACTATGTGACTTTACCATGTATGCCCAGTATTATTCCCAATTTAACTTGATTAACCCTAAAATTGCTTCTACCTTTTCTTTAGCTTTCTATTTCTAGCGTCGCCTCTTGCAATGTTTTGGGGTTTGTAGGTAACTGAGCAATTGGAAGCTTTCCTTTTTGAGCAATTTTCTCAGCGATGCGCGATTAGCGCCATCAGAAACTGCCTCTGTTTCTTGATTCAAGCTTCCTTAATGCATTTTTCGCCTTTTGCACCTTTTGCGAGATATAAAGCTCAAACTTTGTGAAGATAACGATTCTGCAAGCTTTTGACCTGAGTCTTCAACTGTTCATCCCTGTTATCAACACAGTCCGTGTATGTGAGAATTTGGGGCCTTGCTGCTATCCAGTGTAGGAATGAACAAGCTAACTCTGTAACTGATGTTTCAGATGACCTTGATGGGCCTGTAGTAGCCATAAATCCCATTACCTTAAGATTCTCTTCCTTAAGTAGATCAGGTGTGCCTTCCCAAATGAAATTTGGAGTCCTGCCTTTCTTCCTCATAGTTTCCTACATACTGCTATGTATAACCTTTTGTTCTTTGTTCCTGCAGTTTAAAAATGAGGTGAAAGTAATGATAAAAATAATGACAGGAAAGCTTTAAATGCCAAAGATATGCAAAAACACGCCACTTCACGTGAACTAGCTCTTCGATAAACACAAAACCATATTTTATTAACAACTGGCATATAACCCATTAATTAACATTAAAGTGCGCGACCAGTTCTTGGTTTATGGAAAAAGCTTTTTCTTGAATATTGATCCAGGAAAATCTGCGATGGAAAGATTCTGTGATTTGCGTCACAGTATCACAAATCGCAGAATCGCATTATCGCTATATCATTGCATTGTAGTATCGCAGTTCACAAGATCGCAATATCACAATATCGTTATGTGTATTTTATGTGATTTTGTGATTTTGTGATATGCGATATGCGATATCGCATATCAATGATTTTGAGGTTTTTCAACGTGAGTGCTTATTAATGTATGCGATGCGATGGAGTTTCGCGTCACAATCTCACATTTTTAAAATTTTAGCTCATGAGTAGGTATCCTATCATTCTTTGTGCGATGGGATATTTCTTAAGGAGTGACTTTACTTTCTTCATCATGAAACTTAAGCTTTTTAGATTTTTGAAAGGTATTTTCCTAAGTTCATGATGGTAAGCATTATCCAAAAGGAAATATAAGCACTAATTGATTTTTTTTATTTATTTTTTTAATTTTGGACTAAGGGTCCCCACTTATTTAGTATTATCAATAACACTATATAAGGAGGGGGGTTGTTGGTGGCCACAACAATTGGCAATTCACTTGGAAGAACCAGTTATCTCTGTTTTTCTATTGAATTTTCTAAACTTCCAAAACAGAAAATTTTTCAGAAAGTTAAACTTTATTATGTAAAGATAAAGTACATTATGCTCTAACCTGTCAATGACATTTTGTTTCAACTATTTTCAACTTTGATTATTTGCTCCCTCAAGCTAGTCCTTGTATTTACATCAGTCATTACTTGGTCTGTAAAGATAAAACAAAGTCTTCTCTATAAACCAGATTTTTATATGCTCATTTGTCGTAGGTAGAGCCTTTGCTGTCAGCAGGTGTTTATAGCCTCAACAGGGTTACCTGTTACCCAGCAATGATCCTGTATCCTACTTAAAGAAACCTACAACTCTCAAAGAAGAATCCACATCCACACTTATTGCTTTGATTTTCTTTTTACTCTTAAAGAACAATGTCTTGGTTTCATAGCCAATTTATGACACAGTCATTCACTTGATTTATAACTTTGTTGAACAAGCTAGCTCGTGATGAGACCCCTTGCCTTTTGATTGCAACAATCTTGAGTCATCGCCCTGTTGTGGTGTGCAGTATTTGACAAAGTCAGCAAGTTATAATATCTGTGATTATGATAAGCTGGCTCGTGATGAGACCTCTCATTCTTCAAGATAAAGTGCATACTTGGATTGTTCCTCTGAAAGTTGTGATTTCCTTAGCAGGGAGGAAGTCATTGTTTCCTTAAGATAGCTCTAGACGACAATAGTAGAGTTTTTGGAATAGTTGTTCTGTAGAGATTCTTTATTTTGTTATTGATACCTTTCATTGCACTGATATAAAACAATTTTTTCACTAAAGGTTGTTTTCATCAAACTTTATGAAGTTGAAACTAGTATCATATCTAGGCTAGAGTCTTTAACTGTATCTTTCAATAATAAAGATCAACTATCCAAAAGATTTGTTATTTATACAAGCAAAAAAATCAAAATCTGAAAGAGAATTGATATCTTATTCGTAAACGCCTAATGTAACCATTCACAACTAGTTTTATTATGAAAAGAAAAAAAATTACTCTACAAAATAGAAGAACAATCTTCTATGGAAAATATTTCTTGAGAATTTGTCCGTTAACAAGCAAAGAGTCTCTTTTACCTGCTAAATCCTGTAACATAAACGTTGATGGACCTATGACTTCTACAGTTTGAAAAGAACCAAACCACATTTTTTGAAATTTTGTATGTTTCCCTTTTTCTTCATGAGCCTTGTCCCATTTTAAAACTAAATCTCCCATCTGAAAATCTTTTCTGATCATTATGTTAGAATCAAAAGAGGATTTTACTAGTGCTTGATGATGAGCATGGGTTTTCTTAGCTTGTTATTTTTGTTCTTCTAATTTGATTATTTCCATTTGTCTTAGCTGTAAGGAGGAAGTTGTTACTTCATCAATGTATTGAACTAAAGACAAAGAGGGAATTGCTAAATGAGTCGGAAGCACCACTTCTTTCCCATAAACTAAATTAAAGGTAGAAGTGTCGATGGAAGCTTTTTGCGTTATTCGATTTGCCTATAAAGCATATATTAAAGACTTATGCCAATTTTTATGATTTTGGTCAACTGTTCTTTTGATAATCCTGATTAGGATTTTATTTGTAGACTCAGCTAACCCATTTCCCTATGGATAGTAATTGGTCGAATATTTAAGTTTGAATCTTCTTTTAAGTGCAAATTTCATTGCATTTCCAGAAAAGTATGATGCATTATCAAATATTAAAGCAGAAGGCAATCCAAACCTGGTGATTATAAATTGATCTATGAACTCAATGATATTTTTAGCATTAGTCATCTTGATTGGAACTGCTTCTACCCACTTAGTAAAATAATCTGTTGTTGTAAGGATATATCTATGCAGCCTAGAAGAGTGAGGAATGATCTCACCTATTATGTCCAATCCCCACTGACTGAAAGGTTGCTAAATGTTAACTGGCTATAGTGGCAAGGATGGCTAATTTTGTCTCCCAGCAGTAGTTTGGCAGACTTTGACATTTCCTCACATAACTGTGTGAGTCTTTGAATAACGTGGGTCAGTAATAGCATGCGTGCAATATTTTATGTGCAGTAGCATCTCCAGCATAGTGTCTGCCTGCTGGTCCATTGTGGAGTTCTTGCAAAACTTTTTCCGCTTCAGATTTCTCAAGACATCTAAGGAGAACAGAATCATAATTTATTCGAAAAAGAATATCATTTATGAGCTGATATTGTTTGGCTTTCAACCTTAGAGCTCTTTTCTTAGTATGGTCGAGGTGTAAAGGAGCATATCTATTCTTAAGATTATAAATGATATCAGCATATAATGACTCAACATCGTTTAGGTTTACCTCGCACATTTGTACCTCTGCAGATGGAATTTCAGGAATTTGCGACGCTCCAGCCAGCATTTTGCAAAAGCCTTGACCTTTTACAATGTTTATTGGTTTGATTTCTATGTCATATTCTTGTAAGGTAGTAACCCAATTGGCCCTTTTCTCACCCACATCCTTCTGTACTAGAAGATTCCTTACCGCTGGAAATGGTACTATAATTTTAGTATGGGTTTTGAGTAGAAAAGATCTGAAATATTTGATTGCTTTGAAAACAACATAAGCCTGTTTCTCCACATCTGAATAATTTAATTCAGCACCTTGTAAATTTGAACTGAAAAAAGAAATTGGGGCTTCCGCCTTTTCTTGATTCGCTTGAGTGAGTATCGCAGCATACGACCTATCTGAGGAAAATGTATATAAAATAAAAGGCTCTAAAAAAATTGGAGTTGCTAAAGATGGAGGATTAATAATAGCTTGTTTGATCAGGTTGAATGCTCCGTGTTCATCTTGGCCCCATTTAGAATTTGAGTTTTTTTAACATGGTTTGTAAAGGAGACACAATTCTTGAAAATTTCGGAACAAATCTCTTTACAAAGTTGATCTGACCAAGGAAAGATTGCATGACTTTTTTGTTGTGAGGTAGGGATATTTCAGAAATCTCTTTGATTCTATTGGAATCAATGTGAATTCCATATGTTGACACTATGAATCCTAGAAGTTTCCCTTCACTTAATGCGAAAAAGGATTTTCTTGGGTTAAGTGAAATTCCATACCTTAAACAACGTTGGAAGATTTGTTTTAGATCTCTAAGATGGTTGCTTCGTTTCTTTGAATACACGGTTATATCATCCAAATAAATTACTATAAATTTATTGACTAATCCTTTGAATGCGATGTCCATGGCTCTCTGAAATGTGGCACCGTCATTAATCAAACCAAATGGCATCTTTTGATATGTGTATGTGCCCCATTTAGTTCTAAATGTGGTTTTTAATTGATCAGCAGGATGTACCAACACTTGATTGTATCCTGAAAATCCATCCAAGAAAGACATCAATTCTGAGCCCACCATTGCCTGCAATATTTGTTCCATAGGTGGTAAAGGAAAATTATCTTTTTGGCAGCCCTTGTTAAGGTTTCGAAAGCCAATGCAAATTATAATATCTCCATTAACAGGTACCATATTGGAGACCCATTTAGAATGTCTGACGGGAAAGATTATTTTGGCTTTCAATAACTTATTGAGTTCAATCTTTATCTGATTTTCTAAATTGGGATGGATCTTTCTCAACTTTTGTTGGACAGGTTTTTCATTATCGATCATTGGAATAGTATGTTGGATGATAGAAGTGTCGTATGTTTTGAGTTCATCATAGTTCCAAGCAAAAACATTTTTATATTGTCTCAAAAGACGATTATACGCTGATTTTTCTTCAGGGACTAGGTCGAGGCCTAGATTAATGTTTTGTGGTTTGGCATCGGTTCCTAGGTTTACTAATTCGTAATTCAAAGTTGAACTTTGGAGTTTTGAATTAGTAGACCCTTTAAACCGATCCTTCAAATCGTACAAGTCTTCTAACTTGACTACCGACTTAGGTATAGCATTGTTAGTGCTATCTTGTTGCAATTGTCGATCATGTTGGTCTTTGTCAATTATTTGATTGGAGTAGGATCCTTCAGATGTGAGGAAATTCACGATATCAGGATCATCATTGAATATTCTCCAATTTGTGATGTTATCAGGAATAGAAGGTCTAAAGATTAATTCTATTAAGAATCTATCTGGACTAAAATCTTCTGAAGGAATGAGCTTAGAAGCTACGTTAGCTAAAAGGTCTGCACTTGCATTCTGGAGTCTGGGAATTGATGCAATATTAAATGCTATAAAATGCTCAATCAGATCATGCACTAAAGATTGATAATTTTTTAAATGACCCAATAAGCAATGTATAGTATCACGTACCTATCTTACTACAATTTCAGAGTCTCCAAAAACTTGGAGGTACTTGATGTCTAACCCAATTGCTTTGTACAACCCTTGGACTAAAGCCTCATATTCTGTTGTATTGTTGGTGCAACAAATTCAAGTTACTGCTTTGTATAACCTTTTGTTCTTTGTTCCTGCAGTTTACAAATGAGGTGGCCGCAACAAATCCCAATGCCCAATCCGCTCAGCACTACAATATTATTGAGGACTTGGCTCAGGCGCCATCAGCCATGTCAGATCTAGAGGTACTCCAAAGCTTCCCATCACAGTGGAAATATTTGTTGTTAGCTATCAGGGGCATCAATCCCACCGATTCTAATTTGATATGTTTCAATCTAGAGATCCATGTTCCACAGCTCCCTCATCGGATTTCCTTTCTTATTTAGGTATTCATTAATGAGAAGACCATCCACCACACTATCATCGATGAAAGTGCTTCCACCTACATCATGTCAACTGCATGTTGGAAGGCTATTAGTCCCCCTGCACTGAACCAGTCTCTAAACACTTTGGAAGCTCTCAATGGGTGCGATTCGCAACATTTTGGTGTCTTACCTAACCTTGTCATCACCCTAGAAGGTAAGAAAGTGCAGGTTGAAGTGGAAATTTTTTATGCCAATCTCAATTATAATCTTCTACTTGGCCGAAGTTGGACTCATGCCATGCATGTCGTGGCCTCCTCCTTGTTCTGTGTGATCCGTTTTCCCCATCAAGGAAAAATTGTCACTGTCGATCAGCTGTCTTTGTCACGCGGAATGAGTCGAGGTTGTGGACAAGATCGACCTTTCTAGTATCTACAGATATCTAGTGACAAGCAAGCCAATCAAAAACTATCTTTCTCTAGATATGCAATTAAAAACAAAGGCAAACAAGTGTTTTAGGCCTACCTTGGGTCCAATGCAAGTTTTTGGAAGCCTCGCTCCCTCGCTCCAAATGAGCTTCCTTGAAGTGTAAGTCTGCAAACACAAACAAGAAAACAAATTAAATAGCA
>APFE031519848.1:10774-49259 GCA_000404065.3 Pinus taeda | reverse complement strand
TAGGAGTGACAAGTGGTGTGATATGAATCCAGGAAGTTGAATGAGCACCAGCAGAACTACGTGACACATGATCTTGAGTTGAAAACTATTATTCACACCTTGAAGATGTGGAGGCATTATCTTCTTGGCATGAGATTTGTATTGATGAGCCATCACAGTGGGTTGAGATACTTGTTTGAACAGTTGAATCTAAATGCTAGGCAAGCTAGATGGTTGACTACCCTTACTGAGTTTGAATTCAATATTAGTTACATTAAGAGAAAGGAGAACCGAGTTGCAAATGCTCTTAGCAAGAAGGTACATGTGAATCATATATCAGCTATGAGCTCTTATGGGACAAGAGTTACAGGATAGGATCTTGCAGGCAGGACAACGGGATGACACGTACATGGAGATTATGCACATGTTACAATAGAGTATAGGTACAGGTGATGAAGATGCAGATTGTTGCCTCACAATAGATTGTTTGGTGAGATTCAGGGACAAGATATATGTGTTGGATTGCAGTGAACTCAGGAAGCTTATCTTGAGGGAGTTTAACATGAAACCATACTCGAGTCACCAAGGATATCAAAAGACATTGACAACAGTGAATAATTTTACTATTGGATGAATCTGAAGAAGGAATTGGTAGAGTTCCTGGCTAGATGTTTGGATTTTCAGCAGGTAAAGGCAGAATGTAAGCATCCAAGTGGTCTACTATAGCCTATTTCGATTCCAGAATGGAAATGGGAAGTCATTTCCATGGATTTGATTATAGGTCTTTCGAGGACAGTGAAAGAACATGATTCTTTTATGGTCATGGTTGTTAGGTTGAGCAAGGTAGCTCACTTCATTCCAGTAAAGAATACATATTCAGCTAGTGAGGTGGCACATGTTTTCACTGAGGAGATCGTGAGATTACATCGTGTTTTGAAGAAGATTGTGTTGGACAGGGATGCAAAGTTCACTTCCAAGTTTTGGAAGGAGCTATTTGTAGGTTTGGGTATAGAGTTGGCCTTCAATACAACTTATCATCCACAGGAAGATGGACAATTAGAGAGGGTCAACAAGATCTTGGATGATATGTTGAGGATGTACATGATGCACTAGAAGGGAAGATGGGAGGAGTATCTTTCGTTGGTTGAGTTTGCATACAACAATGGTTATCAGGAGTCATTGAGGATGAGTCCTTTTGAGGCACTGTATGGGTAGGGTAGTAATACTCCCATCAGCTGGAGTGATCCAGTGAATAGGGTACTTATTGGAATGGATATGTTGGTAGACATGGAGTAGGAAATGCAGTTATAAAGAAGAATTTAAAGGAAGCACAAGATAGACAAAAGAGTTATGCAGAGCAACACAAGGAATTCAAGGAGTTTTAGGTTGGGGAGCATGTGTATTTGCACATCAAACCCAAGAAGAGCTCTTTGAGGATTGGATCATGTTCCAAGTGGGCACCACGGTATTGCATTCCATTTGAGATCCTTGAGAGGATTGGACCAGTGGCCTATCGACTTGCACTACCTCCAATAGTGAAATTCCATGATGTTTTCCACGTTTCATTGCTTAAAAGGTATATAAGGGATGTTGATCATGTTATTGATTAGTTTGTATTGCAGGTGAAGCAAGAAGGAGAATTCTATCCAGATTCGTAGTGCATATTGCAGTGGAAGAAACTCATGCTTAGGAACATAGTCGTAGAGAAAAATGCAGTGTAAGCACTTTGGGCCCAAAGAAGCCACATGGGAGATGGCAGATCAAATGCGGGCCATGTATCCTTCTTTGTTTGCCAGTTGAGGCAAAGCAATTTTGGTATGATGTTTGGTATATGTCTGGCATATGTTTTGCTGATGTTTTTGTATATCTAAATATGTATATGGATGTAAATACCACCATGAGGTAAGTTATAAAGCTCCAATAAGCAACATGATTGTTATTTTGTCATGTTGTCATGATATTTTGCTTTTGAGAGAGTCATTCATTATAAATAGTGTAATGAGCTAAGTTATAAAGCTCCATGGGCAGTATGTTTTCTTTTCAATGGTTTTGCTGAGGTCTTCGTGTGGTTTAACACTGAGGACGGTGTTCCCCAAGGGGGAGGGGTCTCTAACGGCCCCTGGTTACAACTTCGTGTAATAAAAGTTAATAAATGCAAAATAAGACCACAATTAAGGGACACTTATTTCAAGCTGAATGTTGGGCAAAGATATCATACTGGGCATCATTGGATGTGTTTATGGCTAAGGGAAGTTGGCAAAGGCAATGGATAAGGCATTAAAAAGGCAAAAATGGCATTTTTGGCACATTTATTTATGAAACTAAAGGAAAATAGGAGAAAAGGGAGGCGAGAGGTCACAAGTTGCATGTGAGGAGGAAATTGAAGGAAAATAATGGAGAATGAAGAAAATAGAGGCCTCATTGGTAAAAAGGCTTTTGAGGATTAGTTCATGGCTTTTGTCAGTGCAGTTTTGGAGCTCTCTCATTATTCTCTCTCTCTCTCTCTCTCTCTCTCTCTCTTGGACACTTAGAGTTTCTTGGATATTTCTATCTTTGGAGCAAGGAAGGAAAAAGAAAGCGAAGGAAAGGAATGCAAGCAAAGGTCATGCAAATAAGAGTAGGATGAAGTAGCCACAACAGGAATACGTGCAGGTAACATATTTCATGTGTGATTTCCTAGTTGGTTTTGACATGCATGGCTTTGCATGTTGGTATATGGTTATCTTGTTGTTGGTGGCATGGTTTTTTCGGGTTATGATAATTGTTTTCATCCTTTCCTTTCCTTTTTTTTGGATAACCATGGTGTGATGAGATTTTTTTCTTGGCTTTGAGCTTTGGAATCGTCGGATGGTTTCAGAATTCGGGTTGGAGGTAGTCTCAGGAAAGTTCCCAAAGGCCTAGGAATCCCTTCATTGGTTTTGGCAGGATACATGGTAAAGCCTAAGGGTGGAGTCTCAGTTTAGGGCCTAGTGATTCGGTGTGGATTGTGGTAAAGGCTGAGAGACAAGGATACAAAAAATTCCTCAAGGATAGTGATGGAGTCCGGAGGAATTCCAAGCTCAGTTTAGTTTTGTGATCTCATTGATGGTTTTGGTGCCATCAAGATTTGGTGAGGGCAGAGGTTGTTTAACCTTTGGATTCCCTTGGTTGTTTTTGGATTGGTTTATCCATAAGATCCCACATTTATGCTTGGAATATGGCATGGGGGTGATTGGCTGAAAGAAATATTTCGTTCAACCATGTCTACGATCGGGTGGTGGGTGGAAGTCTCAAACCTAGTCGGCTTTACCTATGTTTAATAAAATCTAAGTTCTCTTGATTTGATACTTTTTAATATGTGGCTTTAATGGATGTTATATCATTGCTATTTTCATGGTTTAGTGTTGGTTATAAGCATGGTTATATGACTGGTTACTATCATGGTTATTTCATGTATTTACTTATAACTGAAAGGATAAAGGATGCAAGACCTAATTGATGTCAAAAAAGTTAAGGGAAGAGGGTGGTAATCCTTCTTTTCAAGTTCCATATGATTTATCAATCCTTTATGCTCAGTCTTGTATTCATTTCCTATAGATTGCATTGATGCCAAGTGTTTGATTGAATGCTAGTCTTGGTTGGGGATGGTCAGGCCTAGTCATGGAGTCAGTTTTGATCTGTAAGTCTTGTCATTATGTAATTTATGAAATCTGAAAGTGTAATTTAGTTTTGGGCAATGACCTAGGCTATGGGCCTGAAAAAGTGGCTCAAATCCCGAAGACGCGGGCACAACACTAGGCAGAAAAGTCCTTGGACGCATGCATACCCATGTTGTGGGAGTGTCTGGAACCTTCAAGAGGCATGCTTTTCCATATCAAGGGAGCGTCTAGGGTTTTAATGGTCAAAAAACTCAATGGGACCCAAGGGCTGGTTACCTGAGTGGGTTTGTTGGTTCCTGGGAGTCCTCTTTCTGATGTGGAAGGTTTGTATGGTGTGTTTCCATCGATTCCACTTCCTTAAAGTGACTTAGGAGGTTGAGTCATATCACAGTAGCTTCTTGTCACATGTTTACCTTGGTTGGCTAGTTACTTGGGTAGATGTGGGAGGAGGGTGTTACACCATCATACCACATCACTGCCACATGTCACTTTAAAAAGATCCACTTAGCCATCAAAAAAGGCCAAAAGTGGATGCCACGTGTCACCACCTCAAGATGCCACGTCATTAACTTACCACTTGTTTTTTCTGTGTGAGTTGCTATATAGTATTGGGGTCCACCTTGTATTTGGTGTTGGGTGTTGAGAAATCTAAGGTAGCTAGATAAGTCTGATTTCTCTTGCATTTATAACTGCTTGTGATGTTCTTTTACTTAACTTGATATACTTTTAGTTAACTTCTTCTTATCTTGATTATTATAGTGTTCTTGTATCATTAAACAACTGCCAAATAATGAAGATCAATGAGACAATAGGACTTAAGATGTAGGATGCTAGCTAGGTCCAAAACCTCCCCTCCTGGGAGGAAAACCCATAAGAATTCTTCTTTTCTTATAAATTTTTCAAATGAGGAATTCCAAGACCTATGACCCAACACCAAGACCCCTTCAAGACTTAGTCTAACCTCTTCTTTATGAGCTTCTCTTCCGCAAAGTCAATGCCAATCAAACTTGCTTTAATACTTCAGATTTCAGCCTCTCTTCAGAATTTCAACTTCTTTGGTTTTGCAACTTTTGGATCTCATAGGCCTACAATTTTCGGCCTTCTACAATTCCTGCAATTTCACACATGTGGGTAGTTTAGTGGTTGAAATGGCCTTCTTTCTCCTTCGCTTGATGTGATTCCTCTTCCTTGCTAACTCGACTTCCTTGATTGACATTCTTGCTCTCAAATTTTGGCTTCTTTTAAGGAGTCTATGATTCAATCTTCCTGCAGACACAATGATGCCCTAATCGTGCACGTGTGAAGGATGATGGCCCAAAAACAGTCCTTAAACACTTCACTTTCTTCTTCCTTTTATTCTCCTTCTCCTTTTTACACTCTCGGATGCCTTGGTGTATCTAGGTGGGTGAGGATGCTTGGATAAATCTTCCTAGCTCAACTAACTTGAAAAATTCACCAAACTCAATACCCAGATGGTCAAATAAGGCATAAAATTATCTCATATGGAACCATACTTGGACTCACTACTTCAAACTCAAGTTTATCTTCATTCATAAGGAGTTAGAATAAGTGTCATATACTATTCGAAAGCTCTCTAAGAGGGATATCAAACCAAAAAGACTCCCCCTGAACTTGATATCAATGGAAAAAATTGACATCAAAGATAACAACTACCAACATACTCAACAATACCCCCCTTTGGCGTTAATGGAAACGACACCAAACATTGCTTTTCATTGATGGCCTTGGACGTGATTCCCCCCATCAAGCTACTCATTCTCCATCTCCATGGTTGCTCACTCTCCATATTCAATGTCCAATTTCTCTACTTATATTTCATCTCCAATTTTTGGTCACTCGTCCCCTTTGACATCAATGGTTATACCTGGAGATAAATTCTTCCCCTTTTTGGATATAACAAGGTGTTGAGTTTAATGGTTGTTAAACACAATAATTGTTGTTGCTTAAACCAAATGATATCAATTGAAGAAGAGGAAAAAAACTTGTCAGACACGAAAACATTCCATTTCATCAATCTTATAATGCACTTTGCTCCCCCTAAACTTGTACTACTCCTGTTGACCTTGAAGCTCCCCTTGAGCTTAGTCTCTTTTCTTCTCTCTAACTTCATGGAATACAACTATCCTTTGAAAAATTAAACAATTGCCTTCATTCCTTGTGAAGGAAAGTATTGATAAGTTGAGAGATAAATCACTCCCAAAATTTTCCTTAGATACTTAAAGGGATCTTGGTCAAGAGGCTTCGTGAATATATCAACAACTTATTCCTTTTTTGATATATACTCCAACCTAACAATCTAATCAACCACCCATTCTCTAATAAAATGGTACTTTATGAAGATTTTCTTGGTTTTTGAATGAAGAATAGGATTCTAGAACATGCTTATAGTACTTTTATTATCACATACAATGGGAATCAATCCATCATACATTACTTTCATGTCTTGCAAAGTTTGCTTCATCCATGAAATATGAGTGCAACACATAACAACTGCTATGTACTTGGCTTCCGTAGTCTAAAGTGAGATAGAAATTTGTATTTTGCTCAGCTAAGCCACCAAACAATTACCTATAAATAAAACACCACGACTTGTGCTTTTCCTATCATCTACACTTCCATCCTAGTTAGTGTTTGTGTACGCAGTTAATGAGAAGTTATAACCTTTAGGATACCACAAACCAAAGTCGATTATTGCTTTTAAATATCGTTAAAGTAGTTTTGCAACTAATAGATGAATATCTTTAGGGGCTAATTAATACCTTGCAACTACACCAACAACTTGCATTATGCCTGTCCTTAAGGGTGTTATGTATAAGAGGCTGTTGATCATTGATCTAAACATTGTTTGGTTTACCTCTAGTGACTCATCGTCTTTGCTTAGCTTACATATAGTGACCATAGGAATATTAACAAGTGAATACTCTTCCATTCCAAATTACTTTAACATTTATTTGAGGTACTTGCCTTGGGAAATGAACACGCCTTTTGCTAATTGTGTAATCTGTAAACTGAGGAAGATGTAACAACTTCCTCCCACACTTACCCAAGCTTACCGGTCCACCAGGGTAAATATGCGATGAAGAGTTACTATGATATGATTCGACCTCCTTAGTATAGTTAAGGAAGTGGAATTGACAAACCAAAACCAAATTGACCTACCTCAGGTGCTACAAGACCCGTAGGAGCTAACCATCCACTTCAGGTGCCAAACCCTTTAGTTAACTTTCCTTTTCACTAACTTGGGCTCTCAGTCGCTCCCATGACAAGGCAAGTTAGCGGCTAAGACCCTCCAGTCGTTCCCATAAGCTTGCATCCCAATGACTGTAGAATATTTTTCTCAATTATGTGCCAATGACCCCGAGACCTGAGCCACTTTTTCAAGGCCAGGACTTAGGCCTCTGCCCATAATTTAATGAAACTCTCAGAAATGATAAATAAAAAAGAGACAAGGCCTTTAAGGAAAAATTTGAACAAGGACTTAACTTGACCGATCCTAACCATGAAAAACATTTTGTTAAACACATCATGAACATGTAATGTAAAGTTCATAAATAAACATATGAACATAGGGGTCTCATAATTATCCCATAATCAACAAGAAGGTCTAATGCCCTCTCATAATAGCTATAAAAACATCTATTAGGTCATTCATTCATTAGCAATTCATTTACTAACCAAAACATGGAGAGAGCCATAACCCAAGTTTGTCATAAACCATGGTTGTAACCATCATATAACCAAAGTAATAATAGTAATAAAACAACAATCAAACCACATAATAACAATCATAAATAATCATGATTAACAAGAGGAAAAGGATCTCTTATTAACATATGCAAAACCAACCAAGTAAGGGACTTCCATGTACTACTCGACCATAAATTGGGTTGAACCAAATCTCTCTTTCAACCAATCACCCTCATGTTATATTCCAAGCATGAATATGGGATCTCATGGAAATAACCAACCAAAACCAAACCACGATTTCCAGAGGCCAAACCACCTTAACCCTCAACCAGTGATTCCACCTCTCAGTCGAACATCACTAACCATCGCCAGATCGGTCTCTACCCAAGCTGTCAAGGGCTCCAAAGTGTTTGTTCCAACCTAAGTCTAGGACTGGTAACTCAATCCACAAATGTGGTAGGGCTCTAGAGCATTTGTACAACCAAGGCTCTAGGACTAGTAACTCAAGCCACCAAGGGCTCCAAAGCATTTGTACGATCAAGGCTTAGAGGACTAGTAACTCTGCCCAAGTTATTCCAGGGATTTTAGAGTGTTTTTCTAACCAAGGCTCCAACAACTGATAACTCAACCCACAACCATAAGGAACATGAGTACCAATTAGAAAATAGAAGGGAAAACCCACAACACCATGGCTATCTAGGAAATGGAAAGGCTACTAAAAGCCATTATCAATCCAAGCAATCCTCCATGCCAATGACATATCATAACCAAACAACCACATGCATGCCAAAACTAATAAGGAAACATATATGCAACTCGATACTTGCAAAGCAAACCCGTTGTAGTTGTTGATCCCGTTGCCCTTTTGTGCTTTCCTTTGCCTTCTTTTTGCAAATCCAAAGTATGCCAAAATCCTCCAAGAAACTCTAAGTATGAAAAAGTATGAGAGAGAGATAATAGAAGAGAGATCCAAGCTAAAACATACAAAAAGGTTGTGAACCAATCCTCATAAGCCTTTTATCATTGAGGCCTCTATTTTCTTCATTTTTCTCTATTTTTTGTTGAGAAATGGCAATAAGAAATTCTAGTTTAATTTGTCCTTGAATTAAACTGTGAATTAAAATCGAATTCTATTCTCATAGCAACTTGTAAACAACTAATTAAGTTTAATTAACTTAGGATTTTCGAGTTGGAAGTCTTTTTGTAGTCATGTATATGTTCTCCCTAAGTTTTAGGGGTCCATTATGAGTTTAAATTGAGTTGGAAATTAGATCACTCATTTTATTGAGTTAAGTTAAGTTAAATTAGTTCAAAACTGTTTGAGTAACTAATAGAGAGTTAAAATACCTGCGCGCGCCTGAATGGAGCCGCATGACCTGCGCGCGCCTGATCGTTCCTGCAGCAGCGCCTCAGCATGGACCCTCCGGATCCTCCCTGCGGGGATCCGGATCTGCAACAGGCCCTCTCCAACTTGGTAAGATCTCTCCCCCCACAACGAACTCGACCAGCAACAACAAAGTTTGTAAAGAAGCTTGATGTAATACAGGAAGTTCAACTGCCGCCTGCAATACCTCGCATGGCAACCCTTTCTCTTGCAGAGAAAGGGCTCATTGGGCAGTTCACAGGACTTTGGCCGTCACCTAAAACAGTGCAAAGATGGGTTGAAAGAAACTGGTCGGACAAGACTTAGGGCAAAATATCCATTAGATTCTGTGGCAGAGGATACTTCACATTTCATTTTGAGACAAAGGAGGACAAAGATCTAATATTCAGGAATGGACCATATTTTATGGATTCCAGGGGCCTCTACCTCAACAAATGGACCCCGGATTTTGATCCAGAACTAGACATCCCGAATGCAGTTCCAATTTGGGTGCGGTTGCCCCATCTCCCTCTTCACTGTTGGGGGGATGAATCTGTCAAAGCAATAGGTAACGCAGTGGGAAAATACATAGATCGCAGTGAACCCAAAGACAACATGCAGGCGTGCGCGAGGATCTGTGTAGAAGTTGACTTAGGCCGAGGTCTTCCAGAGGCGATCAAGTTGAAAGTTGATGATTGGAGCCATATCCAGCAACTAGACTACGAACAGATACCCTTCAAATGCAAGGTATGTCACGAATACGGACACTTTGCAAACAGATGTACAAAAATTGTCAATGCTGATAACGATGAGCAAGAAGGCCAATGGGAACCTGTGAAAAAGAAAAAGTCAGCAGCTTCTCATAAATCTCCTCCGGAAACTGATGTCCCCGGAACCTCCAACCAACGACCCCCAACCCCTCCCTCTCTGACCCCTGATCCTCCAATCCCCCCTTCTTCCAACCCCTTCGTGGTCCTATCTGAGACTGAGTCTGGCCCGGAATTGCATTCCTCTGATCCCCCTCCCCAATCTTCTTCCCCCTCCTTGCAACCCCCACCTGAACCACCCTCTTCGAGAACTACCAGAAATTCTTCAAAGGATCATGGAGCACCAAGCGACGTTCAGAAAAAACCAAGACCTGGAAGAAAAATAGCTAAACAACAAAGGGATGAAAATGCACAAAAGGATATAGCTCTAGGCACACAAACTCCAATAGAGAGCTTTATTCTTGGGCCCCAGGAAAAAGAAAAAAGCAGTAAGGGACATGAGAGGCGAGCACCTCTCCACACATCAGGTAACTCATGATGAAACTTCTGTCTTGGAACAGCAGGGGATTAGGGCACCCCTCAAAGCTAGTTGCCCTTAAGGAACTAATACATAGCGAGAACCCTGAAATCATGCTTATACAGGAAACAAAGCAAGATCAAAGTGAAATGAGCAAAGTAATTAGTCAGTAGAAGCGATTTTGTGGAAGCATAAGTGAGGCAAGAGGAGCTTCAGGTGGCATAGCAACTTTATGGGACAGTAACAAATGGATGTGCAGCTCTACCAACAGTCAGCAAAGCTGGATCCGAACCGCTCTTGAAAGTAGAACATGAGGCCAATCAGTAACTGTGTACAATGTGTACACCCCAAATCAGTATAGAGAAAAAGAGATCTGCTGGGACACCTTGACAACAAGTATAGAAATGGATCGAAACACTAATCTCATTGTAGCAGGAGACTTTAACCTGGTGTTGCACGCAAATGAAAAAAGAGGAGGTAATTTCACTTACGATCCTTTCAGAAGCCGATTGGAGGCCATACTTCAGGACCACGATCTAGTTGATATCAGACCCAAAAATCGTAGATATACCTAGAGCAACTGACGTATTGGCACCAGCAACATCATGGAACGACTTGATCGTTTTCTTGTTAGCATAGACTACCTCTCCACTTTTTCAATAGGATACTCAAGCATCCTCAATGTGTCGGCCTCTGATCACTATCCGATAACACTAAATCTCCAAAACCATTGTCCTCTCTGGCCCATCCCCTTCAAGCTCAACGCAGTTTGGAATCGATCTCCAGCTGCAAAAGAAGTGGTGCAGGCGGCTTGGATTCATCATGTAGAGGGATCTCCGACTCATATCTGGGAGACAAAACTGAAAAGAGTAAGGCAGGATTTAAAGAATTGGGCAAAGAGTAATTATCAAGAGCCTGAGAAGAATAAAAACAAAATCAAGCAAGAGCTGGAGGAGGTGCAACAGAGAATTGAAACGCAAGGGCTATCCCAACAAAACAAGGAACAAGAAGGCAAACTCTATGCTCAACTGCGCCAAATCCTCAGGGAGGAAGAAACAAAGTGGAGATTGAAATCGAGGCAGCTTTGGCTACAGGAAGGAGATAAAAATACTGCATACTTTCATAACCAAGCTACAGTGAGAAAGATCAGAAACACAGTGAGCGCTATAATGGATGATGAAAGAAATCGTTATAGCACCCAGGAGTCAATAAAAGAGGCAGCCACAAGGCATTTCAGTAAGTTATTGACTGAAGACAAAGGCGCAGAGAATTACTCAAGCATGCTACAACATATGCCTAAAAGAGTTACACAATATATGAACAACAAGCTCATGAAAGAAGTAGAAGAGGAGGAAGTCAAGGCAACCATCTAGAGTTTACACCCGGACAAGGCTCCAGGACCGGATGGGTTCCCCATTAGCTTCTATCGGGAATACTGGACAATGATACAGAAAGACCTCTTAAAGATGATTCGTTGGGTAATGAAAAAAGGTAAAATGGGAGGATTTACTAATTCCACTTATCTAGCCTTGATTCCGAAAGAAAATCGCCCTTCCTCCTTTTCGAGATTCCGACCAATTTCATTATGTAACTCAGCTTATAAAATCATCTCAAAAATCTTAGCAACCCGGCTTAAACCCCTTCTCCCTTCTGTGATCTCTAAAAATCAAGGAAGATTCCTCCCAAACAGGCATATATCAAACTCTATTCTTCTTGTACAAGAGGCCATCCACTCGAGCTTAACCAGGAAGGAAAAAGGATTCGTTCTAAAGCTGGACCTTGCAAATGCCTTTGACAGAGTAAGGCACTCCTATCTGTTTGCTGTCCTTCATAAAATGGGATTTGATCCCTCTTTCACCACTATGATTGCTGCATGCATAACTGGGCCTTGGATATCTCCCTTGATAAATGGGAGACCATGTTCAGCCTTCCAGTCTTCTCATGGCCTCAAACAAGGCTGTCCGCTTTCGCCCTATCTGTTTATCCTCATGGCTGAATCATTCAGTCAAGCATTGGATTACAACCGAAGAGTAGGACTTATAACAGGCATCAAGATTGAACAAGGAGCAAAGAACATCAACCACTCATAGTTTGCGGACGACACTTTGTTGATAGGAGGAGCCTCAACAACAATAGCAAGGAGATTTAAAAAGCTCTTGGACCAATTCATGGATTACTCAGGAGGGAAAGTCAACCAGGCAAAGAGTTGCATCTATGGATGGAACACAACAAATCACATCATTCACAGTATTGCAAGCATTTTTGGAGTTCCCAGCAAACTAACTTCGAATCATTTTTCCTATTTAGGAATGCCAGTTAGTCTGGGACCTCTAAAAGCAGACACTTGGAATGAGATACTTGACAAAATAGAGAGGAAAGTGCAACAATGGGGCACAATGTGGCTGAACCCAGCAGGACGGCTAATCCTTCTAAAATCAGGTATTACTTCTCTTCCCTTATATCGCTTTTCCTTATATCATGCTCCCACTATTTTCCATCAGAAAATGGAAAGAATTCTTAGACACTTCCTCTGGCAAGGAGGGAAGACAGTCAAAAACAAATTTAATCTAGTGGGTTGGGAGAGCATAATCCAGGCACAGGAAAAAGGTGGACTGGGCATCAGGTCCCCAAAATTTCTTAACTTGTCTCTAGGAGCAAAAATAGTTTGGAGACTGATCACAGGTCCAACAGTGTGCTGGAAGAAAGTTCTGGAGTTAAAATACTTAAATTGCACAAGGCAGCAGCTCCTGGACTCTAATATACCTAACAGAGTTTGCATAAAAATTTGGAACTATGTAAGAAGGCAATTCCCTTTATGCGACAAAACATCTCTAAGGTCCCAGGAGGGGGAAGCCGCATCAACTTCTCCAACGACAAAATCCTAGGGTAGCAACCTTTGGGATCCAAAGCAGAGGTAATCCCGATTGTAACTTGGCTCAACAATAAAGGCCTTTATCATCTTTCTCAAATAGCAAAATGGGACACCCACACTCGTGCATGGATAGGATGGCATCTTCCGGACCCTCCCAATATTCTAGAAGACAGCCTCAATGCTCTAAAGAAGTTTCTTCACAGCAAAGCTCCGGTTCAAGAAGGCAGCATGGATGGGTATCGATGGGATCCAACAGGCACTCATTACACAGTTAAAGCTGGGCACCAATATCTCTGTGACAACACCTATCAAACGGAAACTTGGAACCAATGGAAATTAGTGTGGAAAGCAGAAGCGCCACCCAAAGTCAATTTTTTTATTTGGCTGCTCCTGAGAGGGAAAACAATGACAGTGGAGAATCTAAGAAAGAGAGGCATTCTGGGCCCATCCAGGTGCCCAAACTGCTGCAGATCAGAGGAAACTATGCAGCACCTATTTTTAGAATGCCCGGTGGCAGAAGCATGCTGGAAGAGGATGGCCTCAATTGGAGAGTCAACCTGGGAATCTCAGAGCACCATAGGAGAAACGATCCATAAATGGAGGAAGAACTGTCCATGGAAGGAAAAAAGAAGCTAATTGGCGCAAAGAGTATGGAACACTATACCATACACTCTCCTATGGCGCATTTGGTTAGCAAGAAATGGTAAGGTCTTCCAGGAGAAGGGATTTTGCATTAGAAAAATTTGTCATAAAGCTAAAACGCTGGCTTTTGAAGCAATTACAAATAATACCAGAGGCAGGATTGATGCAACAAATTACAGTGTAGAAGAGAGGAATTTCCTCAGCTACGCCCTGGAGAATATACCTAGAGCTCAAGAAACTAGCAGGCAGGGGAAAAAGGTAAGAGAAGAAAACAGGGGTTGGAAACTGAGGCTAAAGGAGGAGGAATTCTCTAAATGGTTGAGCAACTGCAATAGGTTCTGTTTATTTTTTGATGGCGCAGCCAAATCAAATCCGGGGCTGGCGGGTGCAGGGGGCCTCATTTGTAACGCAAATGGGGAATGTATCCTTCGTTTCGAATGGGAGCTAGGGGAAAATTCCAATAACAGAGCAGAAGGATTGGCTCTGTTCCAGGGGCTCACTCAATTAATCAAACTCGGGATCATGAAGGCAATCGTATTTAGGGATTCATCCATAATCATCCGCCTTATGGTATATCGCCAGAGCTCCCCAAATATCCTCCTCCAGCAAATAAATCAGCGAAGCCAAATCCTGCACGCAACAATGGAAGTGGCCAGCTACCATCACATCCTACGTGGCCTGAACAAGGAGGCGGATAAGCTCGCCAACAAAGCCTGTGAGCGCCCCATTGGAATTTTGTGCTGTAACTCCAGCGTGTCAATGCAACCTTTACCATGATCACTGCAATTCCAGTCAACAATAAAAGACCGTCATCATTCAGAACCAGAAGGAAAGTCCAGGTAATCCGTGTCGAAGACAGAGTAGGACGGCTCGATAGGATTTTGTTCAGAAATGCAATCGGAAGGGTGATCCGAAGCATGCGAAAGCACAAGGTTTCATGTAAGAAATGTCCCTTCACAATGACCACCCATACCCTGCGGGATCTGCATCTGATTTCTGGGCGCAAGCACATTCCCGTGACTCACAGTGGCTTATCCTCCCGAAGTGCTCAAATAAGCTCTATTAATACAGTGAAGAAGAGAACCCTCCATCACATTCAGCAAGACTTCCCGAGCGATACTTGGCATTTCTGTGTCTGGAACAACGAAAGGCGTAGTAGTGAGTTAAAGGAGTTATTTGAGATAATGGCGCGATCAGAAGACTGCCTCCATTGCGCAGATCTTCAGGCGGAATTTGACGAGCCAAGGTCGCAGCATCGTATTATGCAGGATCAAGTCAGGAGCCTGGAGACAAGAATGGAAGACCAATATAGGATTCTGAATGAGAAATACAAGACAGAGATCAATCTCTTCCTACATAGAGCATCATCCCTCTATGAATAGTTCAGAAACCTGATAAACCGCTGCAGCCACGCAGAGGAGTCGATCCAAATCTTATAGTTCATGATGGACAAAAAGAACAAGGAAGCTCCCAGCTCCTCTAGTGCAAAGCAGGTGGAACCAGACCCAAATCTAGAAGAGTCCACGGCTAGGCAGATTAGTCATATAGATATAGATTAAATATGCTTTGCAGTTGTAAATTTTGGTCTTTACAGTTTATTAGAATCTACAGCAGTTTAGGAAGTTTTAGAAGCATAACTACTAGAACAAGGATCAAGGAAGAGTCCCATTTTGTAATTCCTTTGATCCAAGATACTCAGAAAATACTGTGTGTATGGAGAACTGACTCCTTTTTTCAGCCCATAATATAGCAACCGAACTTTGTCTAAAAAAAAAAACTAATAGAGAGTTAAAATTCAGTTGGTGCACTAGTGCATCCACAAGTGTTACTCTAGTTAATTGAAGATTCCCTCATGCGAAACTCAGGCATGTCGATTCTGAGAAAGACCCAGTTGAGACTAGAGTGCAGGGACAATGAACTATCAATTGTATTATTTACTGGCGTGTAAATATCATGCATGCATCAAATATTGATCCTATGTCTGAAATGCACAATTTTGGAAGCATGAATTCCCTTTAAATACAAGTTATTCATCCTAGGAATTACACAAGAGATTAGGGGCTTGGAGAGCTGTAGAATTGGTTAAATGTTGGCCAAGAGCTAGCTTGTGAGCTGAAAGAGTTGAACATACTTATGTGGGATTGTTCTAGTGAGAACAAGATTTGTATCTTCTTTTGATATTATAATAAAGATAGCGGGGTTTTGAGCAATGGCTTTCCCCAGATACATCTTGTGTTCTGTGCCATTGTTTATCTTCTTCTTGTTCATGTTGTTTTCATCGATCTATTGGCTTCTGCCGGTTGAAATTAGAAGTAGATTCTTGTCTTGTGCTTTAGTACATTGCGTGAGCTTGTGAATCTACAAGATTTTCTACATTACATTTTTCCTTCAATTTTCCTCACATGCAATTATGTGACATTTCACCTTCTTTTTCTCCTATTTTTCATTATTCTCATAATAAAATGTCAATTAATGCCTCTTTTCCTTTGCCAATTTCCATTGCCATTTATTAATCACAAGTGATCCTCATCACTATCTTTTTGCCCAACATTCAACTTGGAATACGTTTCCCATGACCTTGGTCTTATTTTGCCTTTATTAACTTTATTACATGGATTTTGTAACTGAGGTTATTATAGAAGAATGAGAGTTCCCCAAGCATAGACATCTCAAATTAAACTTGTATTTCAATTGCAAACTTTTGGCTAACCAAATTTGCGTCACTACCAAATATTATGTCATCAACATAAACAATAATGACTAAAAGATTTTCATTTCCATATTTGATGTACAAATTACTACGAAATGTCCCTCTTTTAAAGCCTCACTATTGTAGCTGTTTGTATAACCTGTAATAACATGCCCTTGTTGCTTTCTTTGGTCCATACAATGCATTTTTCAGCTTGCACACATCCTTGGGATTGCTCGACAACTAAAAACCCTAAGGTTGTTCTATATAAACTTCCTCTTCAAGTTTTCCATTCAAGAATGTTGATTTCACATCCATTTGATAAACTTATTGTGATAGACAATTGCTAAAACAAATTCTTATTGCCTATGGTATTGCTACATGAGCAAAAGTTTCTTCAAAGTTTCTTCCTTCAACCTGAGCATACCCTTTGCATGTTATTCTAGTATTATTTCCAACAAATTGTCCATCCTCGTTTAATTAGTTCCTAAAGATCCATTTTGTGCCAATGACATTTTTATTGATTGGTCTTGGAACTAATTCCCAACTCTAGTTTTTCTTAATCTGATCTAATGTAACAACCCCGAGTTAAAGTTTCACGTAATAAAGGACAATAAAGGCAAAAAAAGACGAAGGTCATGAGACGCATATTCCAAGATAAATGCTGGGCAAAGCACTTTAGTGGGCATTACTTTTGGTTTATTTATGACTATGGAAATTGGCAAAGGCAAAGAGACAATAATTGACATTTAATTATGAAAATAAAGGAAAATTGAAGAAAAGGAAGGTGAAGAGACACAAATTTGCATGCTGAGGAAATTAGAGAAAAATAAAGGAAAATGAAGAAAAAAAGAGACATCAATAATCAAAAGGCATAAGAGAAACAATCCACAACTTTTTGATGGTTGAACTTTTATCAGTTTTGGCTTGAGAATAGCGTTAGAGAGAGAAAGAGATCCAATAAGAGAAAGCAAGTAAAGGAAGGAGAAGGAAAAGGAAAACAAGGAGAAGGTTGGATCATCAACTTCAGTAGGAGGATTTTGTAGGTAAAAAGTTGCATGTGTTATTTCCTAGTTGAGGTGTGAATGCATGGTTCATGCATTTTTTTATTTGTTGTCATTGGCATGGGTGTTTCCTGGAAAATTCCTGAAGGTAGGGTGAATAAATTATGAGGCATCCAAGCTTGGTTTAGATGTGATCTCGGGACCGGTTTAGGTGATATCACGGTAGTTTGAGGGTGGAGGTGGTTTAACCTTTGGAGTTCCTGGTTAATTATGTCTTGGTTATCCCATGAGATCCCACATTCATGCTTGGAATATTGCATGAGGGTGATTGACTGAAAGAAATATTTGGTTCATCTCAGTTTATGGTCAGGTGGTACATGGAAGTCCCTGATTTGGTTGGATTTTTCATATGTTAATAAGCATTATTTTCCTATTGTGATTTATGAGCACTTGTACTTGTTACTATGTTGATTTGATGGTTGTTTTATCATGGCTAATATTTTGGTTATATTTTGGTTATAAGCATGGTTCTATGATGTGCTCTAACTATGGCTCTTGTTCATGATTTAATAAGTAATTGAATGTTGATGAATCCATGGGCTAACACATGTTGTTGCAACTACTTGAGAGGGCATTAGACATTCTTCGTGATTTTCAGATGAAGTTCAGAGATTTAAGATTAGATATGCATTCATGACTTGTAACTCACATGTTTACTATATGTTTGATGAAATGTCTAGTGTATCATAGGTAGTCTAGGTAAAGTTATGGTTTCAAGTTTGAATGTTTAGCATTGTTTTCATGTTAAATATGATTATAGAAAGTTACAAGAAGTTCTAGGTAGTGGTCTAAGGTTAGCCTGAAAAAGTGGCTTAGATCTCAGGATCACAGGCACTAAACTGGAGAAATTAGGTCATAATCGCATGGAAGCAAGATTATGCATGCGGTTGGAGGCCTATAACTGCATGACTTCCTTATTCTGCATGCATTTGGGGTGTTAGGTCAGTGAAAAAGGGTTCCTACTTAGGGATTGATCACCTAGGTTGGTTTGCATCCTTCTGACTGGTATGTGGTCTTTGAGAGATGTCAGTGAAGTTGTCAGTCTTTTGGCCCCACTTCCATAACTACAACTTAGAGGTCAGATCATGTCATAGTAGTACTCAAATTCACATTCACTCGGAGGGCTTGTAAAATCATGCAAATGTGGGGAGGAGTGGTCACATCTAATTCCTTATTCATGGCATTTATCCAATGCTTATATTGACTTGCCTAAGACAACTCTTTGGGGTTAACCATGGATACCTGTTGGAGCGCTCTAGCTAGGAGTGCCAATAATAGAAAAGAAATATTAAATCCAACACATGGGCACTTTCACAACTGCAGAAACACATACAACTGCTACACAAACAACTGTTACACAAATAATTGTTACACAAACAACTATTACATAGACAACGATGAAGCACAGACAACTGCGCATTGGCAGCGTAACACTATGCCATTGCCATAAATAAAACCAGACACTACAAAAACACAGTTGTTGTAGAGTACAACACAACAACTACAAATGACCAGGGATTTTTGTTGCAAGTAAATGCACTAAACTAGAAATAAGCACATAACATTGTCGTACTTTAAAACAAAAAATTGCTACCAATAAAACACATAAAATGTTTCTCCTCAATCTCAACAGAAAACCATTTATGCACAACAAAATAAATGACATGTAGTTGCATAAATTTAACATAAAAAATCTATGAACAACAAACAAAAACCAACACCTTATATTTCACAAATTGTTGTACATGAAAACATGTTGCTGCAACACAAAACTACACAACAACTAACCCACAAGTTTTTGCAATACCCACAAAAAGTTACTGCCAATAAGAACATGGCGTGGGAATCCAGATTCATTTCATTGACATGAACAAACATTTACATCAAAATATGCAGCCCTCCCTACCATGGAAGCAGGGAGGGTACACAACCCCTCCAAAAACTCCTCACGCACAACCCACAAAACCTATCTCTGATGCCAACAAGAGATAAATCCTCCAAAATATCCTTACACATACAATTCAAAACCCCCTAACCTTAAGCATATGAGGGATTATTTTAATCTTTTAATAAAAATATCTCCAACTAACTTTCCCTCCATTCACATTCCATGACATGTCATTTCAGTTTCATCTCACTTACATTCCATATCATTTCACATTTACATTAATTAGTTTTCTAATTAACCTTCACACTTGGGCTCCAACAGGCCCCCAACATAAATCTTGGCTCGTCCCGAGCCAACTGCAGGTGGACACCCATGCTCACTTGCGTTGTCAATGCACGATCCTAAACCACTTTTTAATGTTGAAATGCAAGTTTCTCCCTAATTTTATACTCTACTTTGCACTCCCTCTTGGCATGCTCGTTCCTCTATCTATGGGCATCCCAACCTCCTTCTTGTAAGACCCCATGTCCTCTCTTATTTTGTGGGCGTCCCATTCTCCTCCACTAACAAGACCCCACTTTATCCTTCTCTACTCTACTCTATCTACTACAGCTTGCATTCATCTCTTTGTTGCTCTACCTTCTTCCACTGTCCATGTCTGTTGCATCTGCTCAGACTCTCTACACATTGTCACTTGCAAGTGTTGTTGGATTCCTATGTTTCTGTTGGGTTGGGGTCTTCAACTACAATAGCTTGCCTCTATCTTTGCACCTTCTACTACTCTGGAACATCTGAATTGTAGTGAGTGAACTAGTTTGATAAAGACCAGTTAGTTGCATTCGTGGGGGTCTTAATGAAGATTGGCCATATACTCTACCCTAGATCCCATGCCAGTGTTACATGGTTCCTTTGAAAAGTAGAAAAAAATAGAGCAATAAAATGATAAATGACTGGTGCGATTTGAGGGAAAAATTTGACCTGTAACCAAAATTTAATATTCTTGAGTCCTTTGCATTCTTGACTATGACTCCCTCGACACAATTCGTTGCAAAATTCCTGAACCAAGAAAACCCTTTCCATTTGATTTTCCATGGGCGACTAGGCATCGTAGCCTTATACGACTACCAAAATAGTCTTAGTGACCTCTCTCTCATAGGGAAAATTCCGTAAGATTCCCACAAATAAGGAGAGCTCCTGAAAAATCCTGAAGTAGTCACCAAACTAATAGAACCCATAATATTTTTTTATCCAAAGAACTAATGATTTTGTGTTCTTCTTAAAGTTGCAGGTTGGCTAGGCCCACAACCCCCTTCCGACCACAAGTTCATTTGCCTAGACTTCTCTTTGTCATTGTTGCCACATGACTGAAGAGGGTGACCATGCATTCTCAGCCAGTGCATTTGTTGGAGCGATTTGGCTAGGAGCACCAACAATTGGAAAGAAAATGAAAAGAAAAAAATAAATTTGACACACGAACATTGACACAATTATAGAAACACAAACAACTGCTGCAAGGACAACTACTACACGGAAAATAGTGGAACACAGACAACTGCGACACCCACAACTGTTACACAGGCAATTGTGCAACAAAAACAACAAAAACACATACACTATGCCACTGTTGAAAATAAAACTAGACACTGCAAAAACAAAACTGTTGCAGAGTACGACACAAACAACTGCAAATGACCAAGGATTGTTGCTGCAAATAAACACACTAAACTGGGAATAAACACATAATGTTGTTGTACTTTAAAACGTAAAATTGCTGCCAATAAAACACATAAAACGTTTCTCCTCAACCTCAATAGAAAACCATTTGTGCACAACAAAATAAATGACATATAGTTGCAGAAATTGAAGATTAAAACAACTATTAACAACAAATTAAAACCAACTCCTTACAATTCACAAATTGTTGTACATGAAAACATGCTGCTAGTAACAAAAAGTTATATAAAAAAGTAACCCATAAGCTGCTACAATACCCACAGAAAATTACTTCAAATAAGAACAAGACACAGGAATCCAGATTCATTTCATTGACATGAACGAACATTTACATTAGAATATGCAGCGCTCCCAGCTGGCTCCACAACCTCTCCAAAAAATCCTCACACACAACCCACAAAACCCTATCTTTGATGCCAATGAGAGAGACAACTCCTCCAAAATATTATTACACATACATTTCAAAACCCCCTAACCCCAAACCTACAAGGGATGATTTTAATATTTTAATAAAAATATCTCCAACTAACTTTCCCTCCATTCACATTCCATGACATGTCATTTCAATTTCATCTCATTTACATTTCAGATCATTTCACATTTGCATTCTGCTTTTGTATTTCATTTCACAATTACATTAATTTTCTTATTTAATCTTCTATTTTACCCAATTCACAATTGGGCTCCAATAATAACATAGTAATGTGTGTTGGACTAGAGGCACTTATTGGCTTTCTTCTAGTTTTGACTCATGCTTCCATATTACCAACAATTTGATTTTTAGGGTGATTCTTTTGTACATACCTTAAAGGGGTCTTTGGATGAGAGCATGTTCCCTCTTCTTATTCTTCTTCTTATGATTCTTCATGTTGTTCATCTTCATTATCAGTATTGATTTGATTAGGTGTGTTGATATATCTTGGCTGCTTTTTTTGAAAGGTAAAATTTCATCCACATTCACATCAATGTTGTCAATAATATTGCATAATATTTTACTATAACATCTATTTCCTTTGCTCTTAGTTGAGTATCCTAAAAGACGAATTCATTAGCTTTGGCATCAAACTTACAAAATTTGTCATCATTAATCTTGATGTAGCACTTGATGCAAAAAACTTCGAAGTGTTTGATTGAGGCTAGATTTCTATACCACAACTCATAAGAAGTCTTGCCACTATTTGGCTTGAAGTGTGCTTTATTTAAAATATGAGTTATTGTATGACAACTTTAACACAAAAGGTAATTGGAAGATTTCTCTCATCCAATATTCTTCTAGCTATTCACTGCACCAATCTGTTTTACCTCTCTACCACACCATTTTGTCGTGTGATATTGAGATTTGTCTTCTTATTCCATGTCCTTCAGAAAAATCAAATTCATTTGAAGTTAACTCCCCACAATTTTCTGACCTTAGGGATTTCAACTTATAATGAATTTGATTTTCAATAAGGGATTTAAATACTTTCAACTTATGTAATGCTTCAAATTTCTCCTTTAAAAATGCAACCCAAGTCAACTTGGTATAATCATCAACAATCAACATAAATTATTGTTCTCCACTTCGGGTTTCAGTTCTTGACGGTCCACATAAGTTTGTACGAACTAGTTGTAAATGCTTGGCTGATGAGTTTTCCTTGGTCATGAAGGGTACTTGTACTTGCTTTCCAATTTGACATGATTTTCAAATTGCATTAGTTGGCTTCGTAAGATTTGGCAAGTCCCTTACAACTTGTTTTTTTGAGCTCCACCATATGGTCAAAGTTTAATTGTCCCACCCTTTGTTCCATATCTAGTGGCCATCAAGTTTCCGCAAATAAATTTTCTCACTTTCCTCATTAATTATATATACATTACTTGGTGTTCTCATGACCTTTGCTACTACTTTCCTTGTGTTTTCCATTTTTATTTCACATCCTTTGGAGTGAGAGGTGGCGTCATACCCTTAGTCACACATTTGACTCATACTCAACAAATTGTGTTTGATTCCATCCACAAAAAGAACATTTTGAGCCTTGCCTCTTCCATTTTCTAAGATAACTATGCTTTTTCCCATGATTCTTCCTGGAGCATCATCACCAAAGGCAACACTGCATGTCTTATCTTCTCTTAGAAACAATAATTTACTTTTATCATTAGTCATATGTTTGGAGCATTTGTTTCTCACATAACAATGGCTTCCTTGGTTTTGGGCATATAAGACAATGCCACATTCTTCTTTCCTTTCTGACTTTTTCTTCTTCCATGTCTTGGGTTCTTCTTGTGCTTGCTTGATTTCAAGAGATTATCTTATTTTGTTGGTCCTGTAATAAACTACTTTATGTCCATAGTTATGACAATTAGAGCATTCCATATAATCAAATAAAGGAGCAAAATGATTGTTGTTATTGGGATCATTCATATGTGGATTTACAAATATGTTATATTTATTCTTATTCACTGATTATTTTTTTTTATATGATTGTTTCTAAGTTAGGCTCTACAATTTACAACATTATGACCAAAATATGTACATGAATAACTACTAAACACACACAAGTTAGTAGACAAGATTAGATAAACATGTGATGTTATTTCTATTCACACGGATGTACATATAAATACATTTGTCATGATCATTGGTTTCATATTCCAAGAGGTCTCTTGAACTTCCATGATTGTTGGATTTCTTACACACAACCCTTACGCATTAGGTGTCCAACATTTCCCCCCTTAATTCAAAATGGTTTATATAATTTCAAGAAGAGAGTTGAAATACAAAAATTCAAAAAATGCATGACAACAAATGGTTGAATGTGCTCTCTGAAATGGTGGTTTTTAAGGAATACCATAAACCAAAAGATGTGGAAGAACTCAAGGTCTCAATCGGTGGTGATTTAAAGCTAACCACCAACACTGGAACTAAAGCTTGATGCAGTTCCTGGAATAATTCCAACTTTGACTAGAAGTTGAAGTCTTCTACTAGTGGAAGTGCTCCTTAATGTTGGTTTAAATTTGAGAAAAAATTGAAATCTTATGTAGGTGAGGGTTTAAGGAAGGCCACCAACCAAAATCATGCTCATGGAGCATAATTTTTTCTTTAACTACAACTCTGAATATGGTTGAGGATGACTCTGGATGACTCTGGCTTTAGGATCTAGCAAATGGTTCAATTTCAGGCTGTGGCTCAGGCTTGCTTGATTTGACTTCAAATCTGGTAACTAACCACCAATTCAACCCCTGTCAGATACAAGGTCAAAAGATGAAGAAATATCAACTATAATATGTGTCAAGTACTCGAGAATGAACTTTGAAGTATGACCAAAATATCTTCTTGGTTGTTGAATTCTAATGCCAAGAAGTGATCCATCCAAGGTGAATACTTATTCTTGGAGGAGGCCTGTTTTTGGAACATCTGTTTGAATGATGAGTAATTTTACCGCAATTCTCACATGGGTGAAGATCAAAACATTGATCTTTCACATGGCCAACCCTATCACAATGTTGGCATTTGCAAATCTATTGTTATGGAATAGGAGCAAGTGAAGATGAATCATCTTGAAGAAGCCTAACACTTTGAGATTGGATGAGATTAGAATAGTATGGAATATGAAAGGAAAAGTCCTTGTCATATCCAAGACCAGTTTTGTGCTTGTTGCTGACAAGTTCTTCCCAAGGTCTTGTTGAAAAATGTAACTACTGTTAGTCTTCATATTTTTATCTGAGTCATGATGTAATGTATTTTTCAAAAGAAAGAAAAATAAAATTTATTGTAAAAGAATTTCACTTATTAAAGCACATGTTTCATGCTCGGGTCAATGATTTTTAGGTCAAATCCTCAATTGTAGGCTTCTATGGTTTATGTCAAGAGTCCTTGTCCTTATCATCATTTAAAAGACCCTTCTTGGGCTTTAACATTCAATAAATAAATTTATTTTAGTGTCAAATAAGTCATTTAGGCCTCCTCCACCAATTCAGCCTCAAGGAAGACAAGTCAACCTAATTGAGAGGCAGAGTCCACTATATAAAGGCAACAAATTGACCTCACTTGGAATACATAGCAAGCAAGTTTTATCTACAGTTGTTAGTGAAGGAAAAAGGATGTGAAATTCAAGGAAGAAGGAGAAAAACCCTAGCGAAGAAGTTTGGACACCTTTTTCTCTCTCTTTGACTCACAAGTGCGAAATTTTGAAGCTGTTGGGAAGGCCAAAATTTCAAATTTGTAGTAGGGCCAAAATTCTAGATGTCGGGGGCCAAAAATTCTGTGTTGTTGCTAGGTTGAAGTTGGGAGGAAAGAGGAGACTACTAAAGTTTTTAGAATCATCTTGGAAAGCTGACTTGGTGGAGGAGGAATATATTTTGGTATGGTCTAAGGTCTTGGTTGGTCTCAATTTGATTTGAATCGATTAATGGAAGTTTTTGACTGGGTTTCCTCTATAGAGGGGTTTTATCCCTGGATGAGTGCATATACCTGGTGTTGTTGATCTTCATATTTTGGTTTGATGATTTCTTAATGAAAAGAAGATAAAAGAAGAACCTAAAGAAAGTTAATAAGACTACAGGAATATAACAATTAATTATAAATATAAGATAATATTTCAGCCATTCTAATTTTCTAACATAGTATTAGAGCTAAGGCGAAGGAGAAAAGAAAAAGTCATCTTGAAGGTCTATTGAAAGAAGGGTCAAGATGGTATGAACATAATAATATCATTAAGGAAAGGATCATTTAAGAAGGAAATCCTACTATCTATATCAAATGAAGGAGATATTATAAAGTCTATGGAAACCTCAATAAAGACGGAAAATAAGTTATAAGGAGCCTCCAACTACAGGGCATGGAAAAAGAGGATGGATCTTATGCTTGCTAAGCATAAAGTTTTGGATTTTACTCAAGGAAAAGTTAAGAAACCTACAGATGTTGCAGAAAAGGAAAAGTACATGGAAACTCACATCTTGACCATGAATCTAATAGTACTTGGAGTGAAGGACAATCTAATCCCAAACATATCCAATATAGACTCTGCACAAGAAATGTATGAAGCCCTCTCCAAGTTGTTGACCATCAAGAACATTGGTTAGATAGCTAGTCTCAAGAATGAACTAATAACAATAAAGATGACAAAAGATAACACTATATCATGCTATTTTGCAAGGATCTCTAGAATAAGAGATGAACTCCAAACTATTGATGAAGTTGTATGAAAGAAAGAACTCGTGATTGCTACACTACTAGGTCTACTAAAATCTTGGAGCTATTTTGCATCAAGAATTAGTAGTTAGAAAAATACACCAACCTTTGAACAAAGGTGGAATGCATGTAGCCAAGAAGAAGACTACATCTCATTAGTAAATGAAAAAAAGGAGGGTGAAGAAAAAAACACTTCAAATGCCTATTATGCTCATCATAAGAAGAAGGGAGTATACAAGAAGTTTAAAGGACCAAAGAAGAAGGTTGATTTACTAAAGATTGAATGCTACAATTGTCATAATATGGGACACTACAAAAGTCAATGTCCTGAAAATCCAAGAAATAAGAAGAGAGAAAGAGAAAATTTAAAATGTTGTCGATTAGGCTCCACCCAAGAAAAACAAGACTGAAGAATCCAAAGTCAAATACTTATACTATTGAGTCTTCTCTTACATACCCTACTATTTTAATTTTTGCGATGTTTTATTTTATTTTCTGATTTCTAAAGTTTATAGATCTAATATCTTGTTAGAACTTTTTGAATTGTTTAAGTTGTAGGTATCCCTCAGAAGGACTAGATTAAGAGGTAACCTTCACCATTTTACCAAAAGATAAGTATATTGTTGTTTGTTTCAACTTTCATGTTTGGTTTCCTCCTCACATCGAGATTTTTTGTATTGTATAATCATAACCTTTTTCTTTATATTTTCCTTGGTAGGAAATATTACAGAATACACAAAGGTTGTGGAGCATACTTCAAACGAGAGACTTGGATCATGGAAGAAGTTTTGTTGCAAAGGAAGCCCTTCAGAATGATACTCTACAAGGTTTGTTAAAGAACAATTCAAGGTATGTCTTAGACTACAAGTTTTTTTGCAAAATGTATGATCATTCTTCTTTGAAATTTGCTTTATATTACTGACATCTTTATGTCTAGGGTTTTGGATAATAAAGATTTGTTTTTTTTTTAGACAAAGTTCGGTTGCTATATTATGGGCTGAAAAAAGGAGTCAGTTCTCCATACACACAGTGTTTTCTGAGTATCTTGGATCAAAGGAATTACAAAATGGGACTCTTCCTTGATCCTTGTTCTAGTAGTTCTACTTCTAAAACTTCCTAAACTGCTGTAGATTCTAATAAACTGTAAAGACCAAAATTTTCAACTGCAAAGCATATTTAATCTATATCTCTATGACTAATCTGCCTAGCCGTGGACTCTTCTGGATTTGGGTCTGGTTCCACCTGCTTTGCGCTAGAGGAGCTGGGAGCTTCCTTGTTCTTTTTGTCCATCATGAACTGTAAGATTTGGATCGACTCCTCTGCGTGGCTGCAGCGGTTTGTCAGGTTTCTGAACTGTTCATAGAGGGATGATGCTCTATGCAGGAAGAGATTGATCTCTGTCCTGTATTTCTCATTCAGAATCCTATATTGGTCTTCCATTCTTGTCTCCAGGCTCCTGACTTGATCCTGCATAATACGATGCTGCGACCTTGGCTCGTCAAATTCCGCCTGAAGATCTGCGCAATGGAGGCAGTCTTCTGATCGCGCCATTATCTCAAATAACTCCTTTAACTCACTACTACGCCTTTCGCTGTTCCAGACACAAAAATGCCAAGTATCGCTCGGGCAATCTTGCTGAATGTGATGGAGGGTTCTCTTCTTCACTGTATTAATAGAGCTTGTTTAAGCACTTCGGGAGGATAAGCCGCTGTGAGTCACGGGAATGTGCTTGCGCCCAGAAATCAGATGCAGATCCCGCAGGGTATGGGTGGTCATTGTGAAGGGACATTTCTTACCTGAAACCTTGTGCTTTCGCATGCTTCGGATCACCCTTCCGATTGCATTTCTAAAAAAAATCCTATCGAGCCGTCCTACTCTGTCTTCAACACGGATTACCTGGACTTTCCTTCTGGTTCTAAATGATGACGGTCGTTTATTGTTGACTGGAATTGCAGTGGTCATGGTAAAGGTTGCATTGAAACGCTGGAGTTACAACACAGAATTCCAATGGGGCGCTCACAAGCTTTGTTGGCGAGCTTATCCGCCTCCTTGTTCAGGCCACGTAGGATGTGATGGTAGCTGGCCTCTTCCATTGTTGCGTGTGGGATTTGGCTTCGCTGATTTATTTGCTGGAGGAGGATATTTGGGGAGCTCTGGCGATATACCATAAGGCGGATGATTAGGGATGAATCCCCAAATACGATTGCCTTCGTGATCCTGAGTTTGATTAATTGAGTGAACCCCTGGAACAGAGCCAATCCTTCTGCTCTGTTATTGGAATTTTCCCCTAGCTCCCATTCGAAACGAAGGATACATCCCCATTTGCGTTACAAATGAGGCCCCCTGCACCCGCCAGCCCCGGATTTGATTTAGCTGCGCCATCAAAAAATAAACAGAACCTATTGTAGTTGCTCAACCATTTAGAGAATTCCTCCTCCTTTAGCCTCAGTTTCCAACCCCTGTTTTCTTCTCTTACCTTTTTCCCCTGCCTGCTAGTTTCTTGAGCTCTAGGTATATTCTCCAGGGCGTAGCTGAGGAAATTCCTCTCTTCTACACTGTAATTTGTTGCATCAATCCTGCCTGTGGTATTATTTGTAATTGCTTCAAGAGCCAGCCTTTATGACAAATTTTTCTAATGCAAAATCCCTTCTCCCGGAAGACCTTACCATTTCTTGCTAACCAAATGCGCCATAGGAGAGTGTATGGTATAGTGTTCCATACTTTTTGCGCCAATTGGCTTCTTTTTTCCTTCCATGGACAGTTCTTCCTCCATTTATGGATCGTTTCTCCTATGGTGCTCTGAGATTCCCAGGTTGACTCTCCAATTGAGGCCATCCTCTTCCAGCATTCTTCTGCCACTGGGCATTCTAAAAATAGGTGCTACATAGTTTCCTCTGATCTGCAGCAGTTTGGGCACCTGGATGGGCCCAGAATGCCTCTCTTTCTTAGATTCTCTGCTGTCAGTGTTTTCCCTCTCAGGAGCAGCCAAATAAAAAAATTGACTTTGGGTGGCGCTTTTGCTTTCCACACTAATTTCCATTGGTTCCAAGTTTCCGTTTGATAGGTGCTGTCACAGAGATATTGGTGCCCAGCTTTAACTGTGTAATGAGTGCCTGTTGGATCCCATCGATACCCATCCATGCTGCCTTCTTGAACCGAAGCTTTGCTGTGAAGAAACTTCTTTAGAGCATTGAGGCTGTCTTCTAGAATATTGGGAGGGTCCGGAAGATGCCATCCTATCTATGCACGAGTGTGGGTGTCCCTTTTTGCTATTTGAGAAAGATGATAAAGGCCTTTACTGTTGAGCCAAGTTACAATTGGGATTACCTCTGCTTTGGATCCCAAAGGTTGCTGCCCTAGGATTTTGTCGTTGGAGAAGTTGATGCTGCTTCCCCCTCCTGGGACCTTAGAGATGTTTTGTCGCATAAAGGGAATTGCCTTCTTACATAGTTGCCAAATTTTTGTGCAATCTTTGTTAGGTATATTAGAGTCCAGGAGCTGCTGCCTTGTGCAATTTAAGTATTTTAACTCCAGAACTTTCTTCCACCACGCTGTTGGACCTGTGATCAGTCTCCAAACTATTTTGCTCCTAGAGCCAAGTTAAGAAATTTTGGGGACCTGATGCCCAGTCCACCTTTTTCCTGTGCCTGGATTATGCTCTTCCAACCCACTAGATTAAGTTTGTTTTTGACTGTCTTCCCTCCTTGCCAGAGGAAGTGTCTAATAATTCTTTCCATTTTCTGATGGAAAATAGCGGGAGCATGATATAATGAAAAGCGATATAAGGGAAGAGAAGTAATACTTGATTTTAGAAGGATTAGCCGTCCTGCTGGGTTCGCCACATTGTGCCCCATTGTTGCACTTTCCTCTCTATTTTGTCAAGTATCTCATTCCAAGTGTCTGCTTTTAGTGGTCCCAGACTAACTTGCATTCCTAAATAGGAAAAATGATTCCAAGTTAGTTTGCTGGGAACTCCAAAAATGCTTGCAATACTGTGAATGATGTGATTTGCTGTGTTCCATCCATAGATGCAACTCTTTGCCTGGTTGAATTTCCCTCCTGAGTAATCCATGAATTGGTCCAAGAGCTTTTTAAATCTCCTTGCTATTGTTGTTGAGGCTCCTCCTATCAACAAATTGTCGTCTGCAAACTGTGAGTGATTGATGTTCTTTGCTCCTTGTTCAATCTTGATGCCTGTTATAAGTCCTACTCTTCGGTTGTAATCCAATGCTTGACTGAATGATTCAGCCATGAGGATAAACAGATAGGGCGAAAGCGGACAGCCTTGTCTGAGGCCACGAGAATATTGGAAGGCTGAACATGGTCTCCCATTTATCAAGGGAGATATCCAAGGCCCAGTTATGCATGCAGCAATCATAGTGGTGAAAGAGGGATTGAATCCCATTTTGTGAAGGACAACAAACAGATTGGAGTGCCTTACTCTGTCAAAGGCATTTGCAAGGTCCAGCTTTAGAATGAATCATTTTTCCTTCCTGGTTAAGCTCGAGCGGATGGCCTCTTGTACAAGAAGAATAGAGTCTGACATATGCCTGTTTGGGAGGAATCCTCCTTGATTTTCAGAGATCACAGAAGGGATAAGGGGTTTAAGTCGGGTTGCTAAGATTTTTGAGATGATTTTATAATCTGAGTTACATAATGAAATTGGTTGGAATCTCGAAAAGGAGGAAGGGCGATTTTCTTTCGGAATCAAGGCTAGATAAGTGGAATTAGTAAATCCTCCCATTTTACCTTTTTCATTACCCATCGAATCATCTTTAAGAGGTCTTTCTTTATCATTGTCCAGTATTCCCGATAGAAGCTAATGGGGAACCCATCCGGTCCTGGAGCCTTGTCCGGGTGTAAACTCCAGATGGCTGCCTTGACTTCCTCCTCTTCTACTTCTTTCATGAGCTTGCTGTTCATCTCTTGTGTAACTCTTTTAGGCATATGCTGGAGCATGCTTGAATAATTCTCTGCGCCTTTGTCTTCAGTCAATAACTTACTGAAATGCCTTGTGGCTGCCTCTTTTATTGACTCCTGAGTGCTACAACGATTTCTTTCATCATCCATTATAGCGCTCACTGTGTTTATGATCTTTCTCACTGTAGCTTGGTTACGAAAGTATGCAGTATTTTTATCTCCTTCCTTCAGCCAAAGCTGCCTCGATTTCAATATCCACTTTGTTTCTTCCTCCCTGAGGATTTGGCGCAGTTGAGCATAGAGTTTGCCTTCTTTTTCCTTGTTCTGTTGGGATAGCCCTTGCGTTTCAATTCTCTGTTGCACCTCCTCTAGCTCTTGCTTGATTTTGTTTTTATTCTTCTCAGGCTCTTGATAATTACTCTTTGCCCAATTCTTTAAATCCTGCCTTACTCTTTTCAATTTTGTCTCCCAGATATGAGTCGGAGATCCCTCTACATGATGAATCCAAGCCGCTTGCACCACTTCTTTTGCAGCTGGAGATCGATTCCAAACTGCGCTGTACTTGAAGGGGATGGGCCCGAGAAGATAATGGTTTTGGAGATTTAGCGTTATCGGATAGTGATCAGAGGCCGACACATTGAGGATGCGCGAGTATCCTATTGAAAAAGTGGAGAGGTAGTTTATGCTAACAAGAAAATGATCAAGTCGTTCCATGATGTTGTTGGTGCCAATACGTCTGTTGCTCCAGGTATATCTACGATTTTTGGGTCTGATATCAACTAGATCGTGGTCTTGAAGTATGGCCTCCAATCGGCTTCTGAAAGGATCAGAAGTGAAATTACCTCCTCTTTTTTCATTTGAATGCAACACCAGGTTAAAGTCTCCTGCTACAATGAGATTAGTGTTTCGATCCATTTCTATACTTGCAGTCAAGGTGTCCCAGCAGATCTCTTTTTCTCTATACTGATTTGGGGCGTACACATTGTACACAGTTACTGATTGGCCTCCTGTTCTACTTTCAAGAGCGGTTCAGATCCAGCTTTGTTGACTGTTGGTAGAGCTGCACATCCATTTGTTATTGTCCCATAAAGTTGCTATGCCACCTGAAGCTCCTCTTGCCTCACTTATGCTTCCACAAAATCGCTTCTGCTAACTAATTACTTTGCTCATTTCACTTTGATCTTGCTTTGTTTCCTGTATAAGCATGATTTCAGGGTTCTCGCTATGTATTAGTTCCTTAAGGGCAACTAGCTTTGAGGGGTGCCCTAATCCCTTGCTGTTCCAAGACAGAATTTTCATCATGAGTTACCTGATGTGTGGAGAGGTGCTCGCCTCTCATGTCCCTTACTGCTTTTTTTTTTTTTTGGGGCCCAAGAATAAAGCTCTTTATTGGAGTTTGTGTGCCTAGAGCTATATCATTTTGCGCATTTTCATCCCTTTGCTATTTAGCTGTTTTTCTTCCAGGTCCTGGTTTTTTCTGAACGTCGCTTGGTGCTCCATGATCCTTTGAAGAATTTCTGGTAGTTCTCGAAGAGGGTGGTTCAGGTGGGGGTTGCAAGGAGGGGGAAGAAGATTGGGGAGGGGGATCAGAGGAATGCAATTCCGGGCCAGACTCAGTCTCAGATAGGATCAAGAAGGGGTTGGAAGAAGGGGGGATTGGAGGATCAGGGGTCAGAGAGGGAGGGGTTGGGGGTCGTTGGTTGGAGGTTCCAGGGACATCAGTTTCCGGAGGAGATTTATGAGAAATTGCTGAATTTTTCTTTTTTAACAGGTTCCCATTGGCCTTCCTGCTCATTGTTATCAACATTGACAATTTTTGTACATCTGTTTGCAAAGTGCTCGTATTCGTGACATACCTTGCATTTGAAGGGTATATGTTCGTAGTCTAGTTACTGGATATGGCTCCAATCATCAACTTTCAACTTGATTGCCTCTGGAAGACCTCGGCCTAAGTCAACTTCTACACAGATCCTCGTGCACACCTGCATGTTGTCTTTGGGTTCACTGCGATCTATGTATTTTCCCACTGCGTTACCTATTGCTTTGACAGATTCATCCCCCCAACGGTGAAGAGGGAGATGGGGCAACCGCACCCAAACTGGAACTGCATTCGGGATGTCTAGTTCTGGATCAAAATCCGGGGTCCATTTGTTGAGGTAGAGGCCCCTAGAATCCATAAAATATGGTCCATTCCTGAATATTAGATCTTTGTCCTCCTTTGTCTCAAAATGAAATGTGAAGTATCCTCTGCCACATAATCTAATGGATATTTTGCCCTGTGTCTTGTTCGACTAGTTTCTTTCAACCCATCTTTGCACTGTTTTAGGCGACGGCCAAAGTCCTGTGAACTGCCCAATGAGCCCTTTCTCTACAAGAGAAAGGGCTGCCATGCGAGGTATTGCAGGCGGCAGTTGAACTTCCTGTATTACATCGAGCTTCTTTACAAACTTTTTTGTTGTTGGTAGAGTTCGTTGCGGGGGGAGAGATCTTACCAAGTTGGAGAAGGCCCGTTGTAGATCCGGATCCCCGCAGGGAGGATCCGGAGGGTCCATGCTGAGGCGCTGCTGCAGGAAGGGTCAGGCGCGCGCAGGTTAGGCGGCTCCGTTCAGGCGCGCGCAGCTATACTGATAATAAAGATTTGTTGGGTCTAAAATGCGGATGCAAATTAGAGTTTCATTTACTATCAATCCGGGTAAGTAATCTTCAAGGATCATCTAATATATATGGAATCAGAGACAAACTAAACTAAGCTAGGTGTAGAAATATTAAAGCTCCCTTACAAGAGACCATTCTTTATTATTTCTAATCAACTATTTAAACTAATGAAATTAAAGCTCTTTAAACATAATTCTAATTGATTGCATGAAATATTAAAGCTCTCTTACAAGAGACTATTCGTTTATATCTCAAGAATATAAATCAGAAACTTAAACTAAAGAAATCAAACATTAAATAACAAATTAGATTCATTGAAGGAAACATTAATACTTTCTTACGAAAGGTCATTCATTAATATTTGAAACATATGAACCTAATAATCTAATCTAATGAAATTCACAAACATAAAATAAAAGCTTACCAAAACAAAAGTGTACTTGCTAGGCAATGGGGATCCTTCCAAGGGTTCACAAGCACACCAAAAGAGAAGTCAAATGTAGAGGATCAAAGAAGATCCATTTTATTCATCATGATTTTCAAAGTACAATGGCTATAAGCTCATATGTTCCTAACCAAAACTATTCTAAATTCTATCTAGATTAACATTACTAGATTATAATGAAGGACTAGGTTCTAAGATTCTAAAAATTAAGATTACAAATTAAGATTAAGATTACAAATGAAGGAGATAACACTCCTATTTATACAAAATCTATGATAACAAACTCATAAATGTAGATCCACTATTCCCTCCTTTGATCCACACATTTCTCAACCAATGGTGACACATAATCCTATCCTCCATGATCTCCTCCATGAGGTCCATGATCTTCTCCATGAGGTCCATGATCTCCTCAAATTCGAATTTGAACAGAGTGCCACATAAAGATGCCTTGGAAGCTTCCTTTGTACCTACACATGGTCAAATTTCTCATTCCAATTGTTAGGTATAAGTATAAGGATATTATTTTCGAAAGTTTAACCACAAATTCACTTAAAAATACTAAGAATTAATAATATTTTGGAAAACACAAGGGTAACCCATATAATGATGAAAGTGAAACTTGATGTGATGACATGGTGGTGAAATAGAGGTGAGAAAATGTGTGAATGGAGTGAAAGTGGATGTATTTTAAGGATAATTCTTAGGCCCAACAAGATTCTTGTTAGGGTGATTAACCATTAGATTGAATCTACCCTCATTATACTCTCTCTTGTAATTTGTTCTTTTTTGTGAAACCCTAACATTTAGGGTTCACTGTAAAACCCTACCCTCTTGATGATAAGGGTATGCTGATATTAATAATGAAACCCTAGTCTACTTAGGGGTTATCAATAAAGTCCATAAGATATAATGAATTCCTATTCTTTTAAAGCTTAGGGATGTGGTGAATTAGGGTTTACGAATAAAACCCTTGTAATAGTTATACTAAGATCTCAAGAATGAAAACCTAGGTGTATATTCTTTTGTATGATCGAAACCCTAGCCTGGTCAAAATTGTTGTCTAATTTTGGAATTTGATGTTTGCATCTAGGGTTTACAACATAGAAATAAATTGATATAATCAACGAAACCCTAGAGATGAAATGTTGGTACACTAACTTAATTGTTGATATTCATGTTTTATAATTCAAGGGTTTGTAACAAAATCCTAATAGAGATTGATATTCTAGGGCATGAAAATGAAACCCTAGAAGTATATTATCTTCGATTATTGATATGAATTAGTTTTGATGATGAAATATAGGGCTTACAACAAACCATAATAGAGTGTGATGTGTAATTATAAAAGCACATTTTTGAAACTTTGTTTGAGTTGCTGATATCTAAAGCTTTATGTCTCAATGATGGAGTCTAGGGTTTATTGCAAAACCCTAGCAAGATGTTGAAGTCTAGTATATATAAAAGATGTGACCCTTTTTAATTATGAACCTATCTAGGTTTAGAGCTTGAATGTTTTGATTCTTCCATTGTAATAACATGATTTTGATATAATTGACTTCATGCTTATATATATTTGTATTTGGTTGTACTTGCTATTAAAGTTTTGTAGGTACGTAATCTTCAAGATGTTGAAGATGTTAATAATTGAAGGTGATAATAATGATGAGCATGATGAAGGAAGCTACAAGAATGATGATGATCTAGATGACCTTGATGCCATGAGAAAGAAATGAAGCCTTGAAAGGCCGAAGAAAGGGTGTATCTCCCCAGTTAAGAGGGAGGACATATTATGACAGTTATAGTAAATACATTGAAGAAAGAATGAAATGAAGGATGAATGAAAGTACTATAGGTAGATTTGCAAACAAAAGACTTGAGAAGTACTAAGCTTGTATTTGGTGCTATTGAAGAAGTGAAAGAATAAAGAAAGCTTTTGACAACTTGTATTTGGATGACTTGATGATGATATAAGTAGCATCATAATGATTAAGGACCCTGAAGTTTTGCGTTTACTTGTATACACATTTTAAGGTTTATCACTGATTAGGGTTGTGTTGGTGCAGATCTCTCCATAAGAAGATTGAATGTTTGAACCATGCTTAGATTGGTGGATACATATGGAGAAATTTCTACAAATCTATCTCTGATATGATGTAGAAATTCCTTGTAGATTCAAAATGCAGATTGTAATATGCTAAAACAATTGAATTGAATCTACTCTACTCATCAACAGAAATAATAAATGATTGATGAAATCACAAAGCATAAAAGAGAAAGAATTAAATCACACATAACACAATATTTTTCTGGAGAAATCCACAACTAAAACCCCCTGCTATCTGTATATTTCATTAGTCAAAGAATCTGGATGAATACAATATGATCTGCTCAACCTTGAGCTCAATCTGCACAAGTATTTTCTATCCTCTTCCTCACTAATCACCTTTGGCCAATAATTAGCCAAATTCCTAGCTTTCCAATCTCCTACTTCCTTGCACTCACAAGATCCATGCAAAAACTTGTGCTTCCTATTCCTTGGTCTCACCAACTCGTGCTCACCAAAAAATGATTAAACTTGTGCCTTCATTCCTTCTTTTAAAGGCAATTCAAATGGCTAAAATTAGTGATTTTTCTAATTGACGAATGATCTATTTTAGGCCTTCTCCTAATTTCATGCACCATTTGTTTGATTTAGATGATTTTACCACTGATAGTACATTGTCCTTGAACTCCAATCTCAATTAGGTCTTTCTATGATCTGACATGCATGAGTTAATTATGATGAATCTTCAGTTTACTAGTTGAGCAGTGTTGGTTACACCCAACTACCGCAGGTTACATCCCATCACTAGATCTCCCACTAATTCCTCCATTAGTTGGAACTAGTTTAACTGAATTTAACTCAGTTACACTGAATTAAATAATTACAACTCAAAAGAACTCAACCTAGGCCCCTAAAATTTAGGAACACTCTACATGACTCTAGATAAACTCCCAAATCGAATTACCTGAGTCAACCAAGTCAAATTAACTTAGTTAACTATTACAATTTGTCATGAGATGTGGAGTTACAATTTTATTCCAAATTTAATTCAAGGACAAATTAAATTAGGAATTTTTCTTGTTTCTATTTTCAACAATATATCTAATTTAGGTTATTAGGAGAGATAAAGCATCTTGGGGCAACAAGATGCTTGGGAGGACATCTGGCCAACCTATGTATTAATGTATAGATCCCAAAATAGGGAGGGTGGCATTGGTCTTGGAGCTTCGACCTTGGATACACACGTGGATCCCTAGGTTGGTATTAGAGCTTAAAATCTCGATGGTACCTAGAGTGTAGAAATTTTGAATAATTTAACACATATTCAATGGAGATTATCCTGATCATGTACTATTGCGGAAAACATACACAATACATAAGCTCCTCTACGTTGATCATCAATATAGCAGCATCAATAACAATAAAACATCAAGAGCATTCACACATTAACACAGTATGTATCCCGGGGAAAGCATCTCGCTAAAAACCCCAACTATCTGTATATTAATGATTGAGTCATGTAACATTACACAACATAATACTTCTCACAAGTATCTCCACCTCTGTTACACACAATACAGCTCAGATCTGATCTCCAAATCTCTTCCACTGCTTGCCTGCCTCCACTGCTCAATACCTGCTCAAGAACTGATGAGAATGGCTCACCAAAATCGTTTTTCACCTGCAAAAAAGTCACTCACGCTTTGTGGACGTGAGCATAAGCTAAAATGTGGGCAAATACGTGGGCAAACTCATTGGCATACTCAATCCCTTGATTGTGCAAGATCTGGTGCACAACTATAGCCACAACTGATAGCAATCTGATTCTCTACCACCTGTCCCTGTTGAACTGAACATGCACTGACATGCAACTGAGTTAACTGATGTATTCATTAGTTGTATTATGAGTTAATAGCTTGTGAATTAATTAATAACTAATTCACCCAACTCATCTCTAGTCTATTTTCCAGTTAGACTAAATACAACCAGTTTAACAAAGCTAAACTGAACACAACTCCATCAACTCCACAATCAACTCCACCAAACTCAACTGATTGAGTCCTAACTGAAGTCATGCATGCATGCAAATATTCAACTAACCCATAAGAACCACATATTTCCTTCATGCAATTGCATGTGCCACATCCGTAGCTCGAACTGAAGTGCTCCAAGAGAATAAGATTAAGTTTATAGTCCAAATATTATTGTGAGATAATAATATTGACTTTTCTATTTTTGACAGCCAGTCTAAAAATAGACTTGATCACTCACACTGTGATCACTCACACTTTCATCAAAAATAGAAGTCCATCTATTTTTCCCACTTGATCAATCATCCATAAACAGCAACCTGCAATCCATAGACATGATCCATATGTCTAAAAATAGAC
>APFE031519846.1:8012-20717 GCA_000404065.3 Pinus taeda | reverse complement strand
TCAATACACCAGTATTTTGACGTGGTTAAAACCCTCAAAGAGGGAAACAGTCCACGGCATGCGCCAACGTGGCTACTAAAGGCAATTTATTAATAAAAGAATGAAAATTTACATAAGCTTCTCTCATGCACGGTTAACCTACAAATGACCCTCCATGCGCTTTAAATAGAATTCATGGACCAATCGGGTGTCAAGCCACGGATCAAGTGTCGGTAATCCCGAGGAGAGAATGAACCGTCGGATCACTACATATCGTGACCGTCAGATTGTAAGTTACAAAATGTACAACGGTAAAGAAACACACTTTACCTAACTCTATACCTAACTCTATACTGGACCAAGTTGAACTTAACTATTTCCTATGTGTCAGAATATCCTAACAACCAGAGAATTGTCGATTACTAGTGATTCTGGAGCTAGAATTGAAAAATGAAATGAGAAGAGGGATATGTGTCTTTTTAAAGGAGGAAATTCAAGTGGTTGTAGAACTTGTAACCATTTTAGGAGCGTGCAATTAAAGGATTGAATGTTGGTGTGAAAATTTAAAGTCTAAATAGGTATATGGACGTTTGGTAGGAGAAATTAAATGTTTAATGACTAACTTGTAGGGGTGAATAGGAAGAGGACATGTGGTGAAGTGTGACTGGGTGCGGGAGTGGAGTAGGAGTAGAAAGCGATTCTCAAAAGGGGGGTGGGAAGTTAGCATCTTTGGAGAGGGGGAGCCCAAAATCACTGAGGATGCACCACGTATCTTTAGGCGGTAATCTTAATATAACTTTTCGGACCCCCCCTCCCCGTTAAACTCCGATGGTGTGGGGGGGTCCCGAACTCATTCCCCGCCATTGATGTGGTTGGGGAAGATCTGATCGATATATTTCCAATCAACTTTTATTGATAAATGACAAAATTTTAGATCAACTCTTTATTTGCAAATTAAACCAGAATGTTTCTAAAAATATGCAAGAAATTAAATAATAATATATAAAAAAACATTGCGGCATTTTTACTAGCTCGCATTTTTGGGATATTTATATATATATATATATATAATATATATATATATATATATATAATATATATTATTATATAAAATCCCCTTATTCTTTTCTTTTTGGTCATTTTCTTTTCTATACATATATATATATATTTTTTTCTTGTTTTTTTAATTTTCATTTTTCCAACAAAACTAAAAAACTACTATGGTAAAAATAAGTTACAACACAGTTATTTATAACAATTAAAACATCTGCCCATACTAGGTTTTAGATCACCTCTCGACACAATCATACATTGAGAGATCAAATCCCTTGAAATGGAGAATTGTTTTGAAAAAAGAAAAATATAAAACTTAAAGAAAGATTTACAACCTTAAAGAACTAGATCTAAAAGGACTTCTCACTTAAAATAAACCTTAACCTTTTGAATTCATCATAATTATAGATTTAAAAAAAATTACATTAATTTGAAAAACATTTTCAAAATTATCATGTATATTTTTTCCTCAACTTTCTACTCATTCTTTATTTTCTAACTCTTTCTTAATAAATTAAATAAAAATTCTGTATACCATCCACAATATTATAATATAACCAAATTTAATTTACACACGTTTCACTATTCCTAACAAATTCTCAATCTCATGCAAATCCCTTCATGAAATTAAACGAAATTGATGATCATTAACATCCACTAAGACCAATATAGTTTATTGGACCTTAAGAAAGTAATAGATTAATTGAGATTCTTTAATATTTTATTTCGTTGATTGATGAGAAGGTAGAGAAGTGTTTCGAGGTCACCATAGTTTTGTTGCCTTAACAAATCAAGAAGGGTGGTAGTGTGTCAAAGATTTTGAAAATTAGAATGGATATGAATAAGTGTTAGACAATCCAACAAAAAATTCTCTTCATCGTCAACCCGCTTAGAATCACAAAGGTGAAAAACTCTTTCATCCCAAGGTGTTTTCGTAATTGACCAATGCGATGTTTCACTTTGAAGCTCATGAGAATTAGTTCTTATTGGTGGGTTCCAGTATTGCAGCAATAATGCTGCAACTACTGGGACTCCCTTCTTTACTTTTATCAACCCGGTAGTTCGTAACAAACTTGGAAGTGACGGTGCTATATGCACAAGTACTAACTCTTGCTGCAGGCTGGCACTTGATCCGCTGACACAAGTCCGCTAGGAGCTTAAGCCAACTTCTATGAGCTCATAGAAGAAGCTTTTAACTATGATGGATTAAAGCTAACTCAAAGGAGGCTACTCGACTTGTAGAAAGACGATGAAAGTTGAAAGGAAATGCAAACCCTAGTTTTACCGACTAACCCTACTGGTGCAAGAAGAAGGATGAAAGCTACAAAAATGGATGCCTTTGACTCTTGGGAAGGTAAAGTGCATGTCTCTAAGCTACTTCTGAAGTGAAATCTAAAAAGGAACATCTTTTTGTATTTTTGAGTAATCTTGTAAAATTATTATGCATGTGCTTTAACTGTGTTTGACTGTGAAGAGAATGATTGGTGAAAGGAAATGGGGTAGGTGCTTGCAGGAGGTTGGGAAGGTTAAAAGAGGGCTTAAGGGGTCCCTAGCACCCTTCCAGAGAGTTTCACAGTGCTTGGATCTCGAAAAACAGCTCTCGTGAACTTCTACAGGAAGTCTGCAGGGGTTCTACAGGATGTTCCGAATGGGAATTTTGGAGGGTTGATGATGGAAGAAAGGTGGAAAAGTGGAGATGGAGGTTGGATGAGGATGTGGAGAGGTATAGGACCTAGTGAATGAAGTTGAGGAGTGATTAAGGTGGTTGGATTTGGTTCAAGGATGGAGAGAGCAAGGTTGCCCAAAGATATGGAAATTAGGTCAAGTTGGAAAAGGGTGGCAAATGAAGGCGAGGAATCTGAGTTAGGGGGTTGGAGCAGGTTGTTTGATGGAGGAAGGGTAGGCAGGAAGGTATCATAGGTGTTCTGCACACTATTTTCCAAAATTGACCAAACAAAGACGATGCAAACCAAAGATCTAGCTATCTTGACCTATTTTGACCTAGAAACCAGAAACCATGATGAACATAAATTTATTGGTAGAAAATCATGTAAGATAACTATGAAAACTAAGCAAGAGAAGATGTAAGCATGTAATCACAACTGGTACCAACTTTTGCAACTAAGAATCTAACACTATCAATTGCATGAAGAAGCAAGAACAATGTTTTTGTGGCAACAAGGATGCCTTGGTCTCAGCTCATGGTCCCAAGGAGGGAGAGGTGAGATCAAGGGTTACTTGATGGCATTTTTTGAAGAAATCTTCTGTTACCAACCTATCAAATCATCCTAAAACATGAAAAGCTATTTCAATCATCAAAAATGACCTAAGTAACCAAGCAAGATTTTAATCTACTAGCAGAAATTATTCTATGAATGCAGCAAAAACATATAAAAGTACACCAAGGAGGTACTGGCACTTGGGTTGGGCCCAACCCCAAGAGCTAAAAACTCCTAAGAAGAAGCTCAGATCTGATGCAAAATGAAACTGATCTCCATTACTCAAAAAGTAACCATGTAACAAAAGTGTTTACAGCAAAAGCTCCAAAATGGGTTGGAAGGCAGACCAGCACTAAAGTGTAAAATACAAAATGTTCCAAAAGTAAACTACGAAGGCTAGAAGCCTTCCTAATGCCCTACGAGGACCTCCAACAGCCCTCCTTAACTCAAGGGTCTTGGTTGCTCAAACTGCAAGTAATCAACCACTTTACGAAAGCTACTCGGTTGTCCTTGGGAATCAACTTTGGTGGGCTGCTGAACTCTGAGCTGATGGTGGAGAAATTGATGAAGGGGCTATTTAGTGTAGGAGACACCCTTCCTACAAATCCTCAGCCTTGTTCCCTCGTATTTGGCTGTCAACTGGCTCATAAATGCTTGACCTTGGTCAAAAAGTTGTCCAAAAATCTGCAATAAATACGTATTAGACTCCATGGTCAAGTGACTATTCTCATTCATTCAATTAACATAAATATATTCAAAAGCATGCATAAACTATGAAGAATGGTGGATTAATCGAGAATAATAGGCAAAATGAGCCTAATAAGTTACCCATTTTTGGGGCTCATCATCACCCCCCGCTAAATGGGTTTCTCATCCTTTGAGCAACTAATTCAGCTCATCATCTTTGATTTCCTTGACTACCTCTCTAACATCCCAGGCTTCCGAGGTGATGTCCTCCTCTCGGTCATGAAACCCTGCTTTTCTCTCTACTTCCTCCCACTGCCTATGCTCCTCTTCTTCTTTGTCCCCTTCCAGTAGTCCTAAAAGCAAGGGAGGACTGAAATTTAGCTTGATCCAGTTGGCCTACAGATTTTGCATTGACTTTTTGTAAAGTGGTACTCTTGCCAAGGTCTCCCTCATCCTTGTTGGGGAGTGGTATTCTCTTATTTTCAGACCGTGGGACAGTGTGTTCCACCTCCTTGTGCAAGCATGAATGCAGTTATCCCCCAACAGTCTTTCCATGTCCTCAAAGTGAGCAATGGCCTGAGCTTTCCTTTCAATGTAATCTAGTAGAGCTTGAGGGTTGTTGGCCAGATGCTGAGGGGCATATATTAATGCTGAGATATCCTTTGGTTCTGCTCTGATCAGGAGTGGCTCACTTAGCTCCCTGTTCATAATATTTTGAATCTATGCTGCTCTCTTCTCCTCATGATTTAACCAAGAGGCCATGGCCATAAGTTTCACATCGCCCAATGCAGTATTGGGGTCCCACAAATTCATGTTTGGAAGGGCCAAGTTGTGTAAATAGAATTCTGATAACTTGGCCTTATCTTTTGCTGAGCTACTGTCACACAAAGCCATGAATTGATGGTAATTTTGAAATGGAATGGTGCCCTTTTGGGCCAAGGTGTTAATTTGGAATTACAACCATTGATCTTTAAGATATAAGGCATATGACTTGGCAGGTTGCCTACATTGTAGGGCTTCAACTGCCCAGCTCGCCATGCAGGCTAGTTGGGCTTCTTTCTCTTGTACCTGTTGCTTTAGAAACTGTATTTCCTCTGCTGCTTGTGACTCCTTTTCCTGTAGTTGTTTTGTTAGCACCTCAACCTCAGCCTACAGCCTGTCCTCTTTCTGTTATTCTTCAGACGTTTCCTTGTCTGTTGGAGGCCTTCTTTGCTGCTGTTGTTTTCCCGAAATGGAGGGCCTATCTTCCTTATGACTTCCCTGTAGCTGTAGCTGCTGTTTCAACAGCCAATTCTCTTCCTGTAGTTTGGCCCTTTGACTGCTTTCCACATGCCTTACCATGGCCAATTCTTTCCTTGATTCCTTGAGTTGTTCTTCTAAGTGGCCTATGTCTGCCACACCCTTGGATTTGGCAATCCTCATCCAAGTGTGAGTCCTCACCTTTTCTTGTTCTAGTGCAAAGAAGAGAGGCACCGCAAATTTCTGGGGAATTATCTTCCTGGCTTCTAACAGGTTATAGTATGAGCCCAAACTAGGTTGAGGGCTTGGTTTCAGTATTTCTTTGGTCTTTTCTTCTTCCTGTGATGGTTTGGCCACCTTTTCCTCTAGTTTCTCGGTCTCCCTTAACTTAGCTAGAGTTTCCTGTAGAGATGTCTCAGCTTCCTGTAGAGCTGTCTTTGAGTCCATCATCCTAATTCTTTCTCTCCAGGTGGAGGTTTTTGGGCTTCCTCATTCATAGGCGATGGATATCTCTAAAGGGGACTCTTCTTTTGGTTTAGGTGTTGTGTCCTCAATGACAATTGGCTCCCTTGATTGAGGCTGGGGTCTTCCCACTTTGATCTGTGTGCTCCTCCTTGCTTTAAAGTACATGGAGGTTTGACTTTTTCTCTTCCCTTTTTGTTTTGGAGGTATGCTTAAGGCAACAAATTTAGCTGCTACCTCCCTGGCCAATATCTTAGGTGATTTCTCCTCTTGCTATTCCTTTTCCCTACTTCCTGTAGAAATCCCTGTGTCAACTGTTTATGTCTGTGTTGCTGCTATTTCAGGATGTGTCTTTTCCTTTTGTTTCTGTGTGCCTGATTTTGCTATGACAACCTTCATTTGGGCTTTTTCAGTCCTCTCTACTCTACTCTGCATTCTCTTTTCCCTTGGTGTTTGTGTTGTTGTTTCTTCCTCTGTTTTAGGCTCAGCAATCTGGCCCATTTCCCCTTTTTCTTTTTGTTCTTGTTGTGCTTGAATGTCATGTGTTCCTTCACCATTGGTTTTCTCACCTTCTTCAATGTGTTCTCCCTCCTCAATGCTGGATGGGGTGATGTTTTCGGCCAAAATTCTAATATTTTCATCCCTAGACATGTTTCGGAAGATTTCCCAAGATATGGGGATAATGTAGGTGTGCAAGGCATCTTCCACTAATAGTTTGATGAGCCCATGATGGGCCAACTGATCTGGGATCCCTCCATTTAATTTTTTACCACATTCAATTAGTGACTGAAGAAGAAAATAGGGAATGATCAACTTCTTGGCTGGAGGCAAATCAATCACATGCCTTAATTCACACAACAACCTGAAATGATAACCGTAGATGATGCTAAATCTCCCTTCACATGTAATGTACTTCATAATTTGGAAACTGACTTCACTCTAGGAGGAGGCAAGCTGGTCCTTCTAACCCCGTTTTTTTCTTCTACAGGATGTTCCTCGGGTAGAAAGAATGTTTTCTTGGAACCTTGGCCCAATGACCTCTCTTCTTTGCTCCAAGGGAGCCCCAATTGTAGACTAGTAACTCGACTAATGAGCTCAGGGGTAAGTTCTAGGGTAAAACCGCTAAAACTAACTGTGGCATGTGTCTTTGATTGAGGTCTCAGGGACATTAAAAATTCCTCAATTATCTACACATCATGACCCTGAATTTTTTCAAAGAAGGATGTCCAATTGGCTCAGGTGAAATGGTCCACCACCTCAGGATGCTCGTGCAGTTTGCTAGAGTCTGAGGGTTCTTTCCTTATGAATCCTCCTGGCATGGTGAGAGTGCTCTTTGTATGCTTTAATCAGAAAAGGAAATGCTATTTATGGTTTCCCCTGACCCAAAGAAGGAATTTCTTGAGTGTCCAATTATCAATTAACAACAATTCCCTGGTTTTAAGACTATTGTCATCCAGAACTCGGCTGTCTATTTATGAAAGGAAGAATTTCGTTTCTACAGCCAGAGCACAGAGATCAATTTCTCTTCTCAGCACACAGAGAGATATGCAAATTCAAATTTTTTTTTTACACACATAGGCTGGCTTCCATAGATGCATATATCTTCCCTATAGGAGAATTTTCAAAAGGAAATGTGGAGGAGAATTTTGATGCAGAAAAACCGGGACACTCAGTGCAATACATAGGCAAACGTTTTACTTCGAATACACAGGCAGTTTTTTCCTATGATTTTCCAACCTAATGTCGTTAAATTCACCACCTTTGCAAAACATACCATGCATAGAGGAGTTTTTCGAGCCTACCTCGTTTGGAGCTCCAAATTCGATGAAAAATCCCAGGCTTTCCCGCTCCGGAAAACTGTGCAATCTTTCCTGTAGAACCCTTCCTTTAGAAGACCCTCGGTTCCTGTAGAATGTCACTGTGCCTCTGAGTGAGCCCGATATGTGGGAGATTTTTGAAAAAAAGTAGAAAAACCGATGGAGGACGACTGGTTAATAGTTTTTGGAAGCAGAGGACGCGTACTCCAGTCGAGGACGTTGCAAGTGCAAAATGAACAAAAGGTGGTGTAAGCTTCAGCTGGGCATCTTTTAATTGTGGCGTGATTCGTGGTGAGGGAAGGAGGTGGCCAGACTAGACCATTGATCCAACGGCATGGCCATAATGCTTCTGCGTGTTTCTGACCGCCATCATCTCCCCTCTTCTATTATCTGCCGCCACCACTACCAGTCCCGACGATTTCTCTCTGAATGGACACTCCACACGTGCTAGCTGCACATCTCATCGGCAATTTTGAATGTAACTGGGCTCATTTGGACCCCACGAGACTATGTAACTGGCCAAGGGTGGCTAGTTGGCTGGCCACTGATTCCATTCAATCCGAACCATTCCCATATGCATGCAGCTTTTAAAATATGATTTATGCAATTGACGAATGAGTTTAGGCACTTACTTGTGTGGTCATGGCCACGTTATGCAAACTTCAGGTCTTGGAACCACTCCTTCATTTGTTGTTGCTCCATGCACAGGTTTTGGAACCCATTCCTTCATTTGCTGATGCTGCATGCACGTGTTTTGGAATCCATTCCATTGTTTGTTGTCGCTGCATGCACACTGGATGCTTGGCTTCAGCTGCTGCTTGTATTCTTACGTTCAAGAAGAGCCCTTTGCATGTCTCCTTTGTCATTTCCGGCTGTCCCTGTCTCCAGAGTATGTCTTCCAGAGGGATCAGCTGCTACAGGATTCCTGTAGGATGCTTGCTTCGACTGCTGCTTGTATTCTTACGTTCAAGAAGAGCCCTTTGCATGTCTCCTTTGTCATTTCCGGCTGTCCCTGTCTCTAGAGTATGTCTTCCAGAGGGATCAGCTGCTACAGGATTCCTATAGGATGTCCTGTAGCTGCTTCTCCTCCTTGGATGCAAGCTAGATTGAGAAAGGCTAAACTGCTGATGAGGGGTTCAGCTAATGAGGAGTCTAGATGGAGATTGACAGGTATGGCAAGTGAGAAACTGCTCTTGATTTGTCAATAAAAGGTTTTTCTAGAAGTATGAAGAAAACAAGGTTTTCTATGTGTGACTGTGCAGAAACAAATAAAAGGATGAGTGCAACGGAGGTGTAAAGAGATGAAAGTGGGTGACATATGGTGATGGACAGAAACAGGGGTGTTTGCAGGCCTAACAGGTAGATTCCCAACCTTCGGATTCTATCCCAAGATCAATTCTGACCTGTCTGTAGGTTCTACAGGATCTTCTTATAGAAGACATAGAACTTTCCTGTAGAAGACACAGAACTTCCTGTAGAAGGCACAAAACTTCCTGTAGAAGGTGAAATCTTAACCCGAATTTGATCAAATCTGAGGAAAGGGGAGTGGTCATGGAGGAATTGCTTGTGAGGGATGCTTGCAGCCTGGTGCTGACCTCTGTCCTTGTTTTGTGCGATCGTCCTAACCTACAATGTCTTCCCTGCAACCTGCAATTATTTAACAGAGATTAGGTTTATTTCTTGTTTTTTTTTTTGATTGAGAGAGATAGCTAGGGTGCCTCCAAGAGGTTTTCACCCTCACTTTCTGCCCCAGGCACCTCTAAGAGGTTTTCACCCAAGGATCTTTCTTCTTCTTTTTTTTTTCTTTTTTTAATGATCAAGGCATGGGTGGAGTAGAGATAGGGCCCTGCTCGACTACCAACACTAATTTATCCAGAGTTTCAATGAACTCCTGCTTAGAAAGAGGCTTCCTGTAGATTTTCAATCGATGCTCGTTGACGAGCATGGGGATGGCTTCTTCATCAATGGCCCTGATAAGGACTGAACCATTGTCTTTGAAATTCTCCGTTGTATATGGTCCCAGCCACCTTGTCCTCAACTTCCCTTTGAAATCATTGTATCTCGAGTCATATAACAGTGCCGAATCTCCTGGCTGGAATTCCTTTTCGTGAAGGTGCCGGTCATGCCATAAATTTCTCTGGAGTTGAACTACTTCTGAGTGGAGGAGGGCCTACATTCTGTGTTCATCTAATCCATTCAACTATAGTAACCTTTCCTATTGTGCATGGCTGAGATCCAGGTCCAGCTGAGCTGCCAACCTCAATGTGTTGTACTCAAACTCTATGGACAGCAGAGCCTTCTTCCCGTAGACCAGTTCATAAGGTGTGAAACCTGTTGTAGTTTTCCAAGTGGTGTTGTAGGCCCAAGTGGCCTCAACCAAGTGATCTGCCTAATCTTTTCTGTTGTTGCTCACCACTTTAGTCAAAATCTCTTCCAAAGCCCTATTAGTGACTTCCACCTGCCCATTTGCTTGTGGATGATAAGGGGTGGAAGTTCTGTGCTTAATCTTGTGATGAGCGAGCAGGTCTTCAATCAGGTTAGAGGTGAACTGACTTCCTTGATCTGTGACTAATTCTCTTGGGTAGCCAAACTTGTAGAAGATATTTTCCCTCAAAAACTCAGCCACTTTTTCTTCTGTCGCTACCTTGATTGCCTTTTTTTCTAACCACTTTGTCAGGTATTCCATGCACACAATGATGTAAGAATTTTGCTTTGAAGGAGGGTTGATAGGACCCACAAAGTCCATCCCCCACTTCTCAAACGGCTCGAAAGTCACATGAGGTTGGAGGGGCATTTCATCCCTCGGAGTTGATTTCCCCATCCTTTGACATCGGTCACATTGGCTGATGTATCTTCTGACATCTTGATGAAGAGTGGGCCAATAGTAGCCTGCCTGTAGAATTTTGAAGGCAGTCCTTTTTGTTGCAAAGTGGCCTCCACAGGGTCCATCGTGACAGGTTAGGAGAATTTCAAAAACTTCTTCCTCCCTAACACAACGCCTCAAGATCTAATCTAGGCTGAGTTTAAATAGGTTGCCCCCGATCCAAGTGAAGGGGGAACTTTTCCTCACAATTTTGCTCTTCTCTCTTGAGGATAGGTGTGGAGGGAACTGTGCTGAAACCAGGTAATTTTCTATATTCGCAAACCATGGAGAGAGTACTGAAATAGCAAACAGGAGTTCATCTGGCATTTGGTCATCCACCATCCCTTCTTCACCTGCAGGAAAGTCTAGCATGGAAAAAAAATTAGCAACAACATTTTCCTTACCTGGCTTGTCAACAATGGTTAAGTCAAATTGCTGCAATAAAAGTAACCATCTAATGATACGAGCATTTACATCAGGTTTATTCATCAAATACCTAATCGTAACATGATTAGTGTGTACGAATGTTTGATAACCAGTGATGTAGTGTCTGAACTTGTTTAGGGAATGGATTACAGCTAGGAGTTCTTTCTCGGTCACAGTATAGTTTAATTTGGCCTTGGATAGGTTTTTGCTGACAAAGTATATGGCATATGGTAGCTTCTCTTCAACTTGTCCTAAGGCTGCCCCTATGGCTTTGATCAAGGCATCAGTGTGGATGTGGAAAGGTAGGGCCCAGTTTGGACCTCTCAAGATTGGGGCAATTACTAGCTTATCTTTCAACTCATCCAGAGCCTCTTGATAATTGTTAGTCCATATAAACTCAACATCTTTCCCCAAAATACCAAACAATGGTGAGGCTAGCTTACTGAAATCTTTAATGAATCTTCTGTAATATCCTACTAAGCCTAGAAAACTCCGAACATCTCTTACCTTTTGAGGAGGTGGAACTTTTTGGATGATAGCAATTTTGTTAGGATCCACCTGTAACCCTTGCTGAGAAATTGTATGACCTACCACGGTCTCTTTAGTCATCAGGAATGCACATTTTTCAGGACTGGGGGACAAGTTCATTTCAATACACTTAGTTAAAACTTTTCCCAAGTTAGTCAATGCTTCTTGGAAGTTGGACTCATAAGGAGTAAAGTCATCCATATAGATTTCCACCGAATCATGAACCAGCTTAGCAAATATGCTCAGTACTGCTCTCTGGAAAATGGCAGGAGTGTTACATAGCCCAAAGGGAAGGACCCGGTAAGCAAAGGTACCCCATGGACAAGTGAAAGTGGTCTTATCTTGGTCTTCCGGGCTGATTTGTATCTGATTATACCCGCTGAACCCATCTAGGAAAGAAAAGAACTTCTTCCCTGCCAGCCCATCTAACACTTGATCTATGAAAGGCAAAGGGAAATGGTCCTTCTTGGTGGCTTTGTTAAGTTCTCGATATTCTACACAGATTCTCCACTTCCCATTTTTCTTGGGCACAAGCACCAGAGGAGAAACCCACTCACTGTCATAGATGGGGTAGATGAATCCTGCATCCAACAACTTTTGCAATTCTTCTTTAACAATGTCCTTAAGGGCTGGATTCATTCTCCTTTGAGGCTTCCTGGCTGGTTTACAATCCTCTTTAATGTAAATATGATGGGTACAGACCGAAGGGTGGACTCCTTTCATCTCCTTATAGCTCCAAGCGAAAGCATCTAGATCGTTGTTCAATAAGCTACATAGCTCCTTCTCTTGAGAGGGGGATAAGGATGAGCTGATTTTCAAGGTTCTTTCAGGGCCAAATTCCACATTCTTAACTCTAAGAGAGGTCGGATCAGCCACACAGAGGTCCACTAAAGAACTGGCTTGGGTACCTTCCACCAACTCCTCTAATGGCAGCACACTGGGAGGTGGATTTTGAATCAAATTCTCAATTAGGTCATCCTCGGTTTGAGGACCTCCCTGGGTGGCTTCCACTGTGCACACTGGTGCAGAGTAGACTTCATCCTCATCTTCCTCCTCCAACTAGAGAGGTAAGTCATGTTCTAGAAGAGGTTGGGTAGGAGGATATAGGACTAGCTGTTTGGACATAGCCCCATTCTTGATGGTCATGCTCCCAGCTCGACAACCGATGTAAGCATCCGCAGTAGCTAACCAAGGCCTTCCCAAAATGGGGGGGTATCCAGTGAGTTTTGCCTTTGGTTGAAGGACCAAGAAGTTCGAAGGGTACTCCCAAGAATCAATAGAGACCGTGACATCCTCCACAATCCCTTCGGGAGTCACGATGGAGCGGTCTGCTAACTGCAGTATTGTCGAGGTATTTCTTAGGGAACTCTAAAGGTTAAGTTTGAGCATAGTGTCCCTGGTCATCACATTAATGGCAGCCCCTAGATCAATC
>APFE031519833.1:12969-41209 GCA_000404065.3 Pinus taeda | reverse complement strand
CAATAATAATATAAAGCCACAAAAATAACAATAGAGGGATTCTATGGGGCATAGTAATAACAATATGGGGGCAATAGGGGCACAACAGTATTAATAAGTGGTATAACTACAACAGTAATGGGGTAATCAATAGTATTATAGGGACCCAACACCTAGTAGACAGGGTAATTCCTTTACCTTGATGGGATTGACAATTCCTTGGACATTAGTGCCCAAGCCTTTTCCTTCATGCCCTATTTTCTTCAATAGCTTGGAGCCAATTCCTGTGGTATGATTTTCAAAAACAGTGAAATCATCATCAGAAAACATACATGAAGATGGAGAATTACTTTTTACCTCACATGGGTCATGCCGCAGCTTTTCCAAGGCCTCGTCCTTAGCTTGCAGCTGTCGTAGCAAACTATGCTTCTCCTTTTTCTCTTCTTGTAGAAGCATCTTCAATTCAGTGTTATCTGCTTGAAGACTCTAGTTGTTGTGCTTAAGTTCTTCCAGGGCCTCTTCCATGGCTTGTAACTGAAGCTACAATCACTCCTTTTCCTCTGTCTCTTTTTGTACAACTTAATACATTATTTCCACCTTTTGGGAAATTTTGAGCATGGTCTCATACATCGCTTTGTCATCCTCCATCGTTGCACATTCCATTGTTCACACTCACAATTCACATCCACACAAAGACCGCTATGTTACCAAACTTCAACCGAGTTGACTCAACTCCCATATTTAACCAAGATCTTTCGCTTTCTTGATATGATTATAATTGCATTTAAAATAGCATAATGGAACATATATGCATTATGTAAAGAAGAAGGAACATGACAAGAATCAACAACATAAAACACAAGACGTTGATAATGGAGTTCGTCCAGGAGGGAGTACGTCTCTGGGCCCTGGTGTCAAGATGGTGTAGGCCTTTGCATTAAGTGCTGGAAAGAGTGATGATGTACATGCATGTTTTTTCTCTATCATACAAGGAATATGCACTCATGCAAGAGTTGCTCCAAGAGATGTTCCACTGTAGGAACTCTCATTTAAAAGAGGACTCCTATCAACATGACATAATTTCACATATGTTAATAATGAGCATCCCGCCAACATGGCATCAAAGGGATCTCATTTCAAACATACATGGTGACACATGAGTATCCTGTCAACATGACAACAAAGTGATCTCAATAAAAACATGACAATAAGTACATCTAACATGAAGAACAAAACAGGATCCCATGTCAAACGTCAAACAGGGATCTATATAGCACAATGCATCTCAAGAAAGGAGAGAAAGAAGTACATGATCACACTACATATACCTCACATTAAGGAGTTATCTGAAGAAGAGGATGGTAAATTGCTGGATCTGGTTGTACCATCAATCTCATGGCGTTGAATATGATGGAAATGATTGCTCACACATTGAATGCTAACACCTACACTCCACTTTGAAAAGTGGCCAAAAAATGGAATGATGAAATGGAAAATATTATTACACCATCAAATTTGTGGTATCGAATAGTGTAAAATTGACTGTCAAATTTCTAAATTCTGACAAAGTGAAAATTTGGAGCTATAGGAATCTTTTATATTCCCCCTACATTCCTCAAAGATTCCCTCCTCCAGGTCATCTAAAGATCTACTGCTCAAATCGAAAGTATGTTTGTGCCATTAGGTTTGTGTCGCTGAGAGGTGTAGGATCGACATAAAGTTTGTCCAATTTGGACACTGGAAAAATTTCGCCCCTCCTGAAAATTGAGCTCAATCATGGTTCTGCCTGCATTTTCTCTGGGCTCATGGTTTTACCTGCAAATTAGTTAAACAATATGTATCTCGTACTTCATGCTACATTCTGCCTTAGCATTTCTGTCATCTCTCATGGGTTTGTAGTGCTAGCTTTCTCCATTCCACCACCATTTGGTCCTCCCTCCTCGTGCACTAAGAAAAATGGGTTTATAATAAAGCTCGTGGGCATAGTATACAACATGAGGGCTATTATCCCATTGGTGAAGCAACCAAATTTGGCACGTGCATTTTGCAGATTCCAGCCTCACTGACCCCCCCTACCTGGCACATTAACACATAACTGTTTTTTTTTTAAATAGAGCACAGTTATGATTTGTTTTAATATGTAATGGCGTGGTTACTGGAGCCATTACATTTTCGGGTGCACTGTGTTAAATGGTGGTGGTGTGGGCACCCGAGCGGCAAGCCGACCATTCCATTTGGGCAAGTTCAAACCTCAATGCCCATGGTGTATTAATAGGCAATGTTATTGGGGATGGGTCGGGTCCGCTGGTGGCGGCCCGCCTTGTTACCACATTGTTTTAAATATATGTGGAGGTTGGAGGGTTGGTTGGGGGGCGACAGGGGTCATGCCCTGTCGACCATATTTAATTTAAAAAATTGTTATATTTTTCTAATTATATGTGGTTTCAGAAGCAAGGTGGTAGGGGTCATGGCCCGCCACCTCATAACATATATTTTTTTTATTTTTTTATTTAATCTCAACCACATTTTTTTATTTTGTCTAATATAGGGGATATTAGACAAATTAAGTATCCAACAAATTCGCCCACTCCTCGGGTGCCAGATTCCCTATTTGGGACTCGGTCAATTTGTAGGACACTTAAACCTAGCCCACATGGGAACTTTGACCAAAACTTTGACTAGCTCTTTCTCATTCATACGAGGTTGGATTTGAGTGTCATTCACACCATTGGAATCAAGGTGACGAGAACTTCAGTCAGCTGTTGGTTTGGGAGCATTCTGACCACTTTTATTTTTCACCCTATCTGAGTCCTATGGGACTTTTGCCTATGTTTGGAGCCACCTAGATCAAAGGGCCATGATAAAGCTCACTGTTTTAAGCTTCGTCTCAAAATGAAACCAAAAATAAACAACAACAAGGGAAAACAAAATACAATTGCAACCACTCAATAGGATTTGAGATTTGATTTGGGTGATGAGACTAAATCATAGGCATGGGGTTAAAAGGAAAAGAATCCATTTTCAACACTCATTCTTCAAAATCGCAAAATGAAACTCCAAATGAAAAGAAGAGGATAGAACTATTTCACGTAAGGGTGACATTGAAACATAACAAGATTGATACGATGTTTGATAATGGCTCTCAAGCCAATCTTATCTCAGAAAACATTGTCAAGAGTTTAAATCTAGAAATTGTCCCACATCGTAAACCATATCCAGATGCATATGTGAAAATGTGCAATTTCAAGTTACTAGAAAGTTTAAACTGAGATTCGCTATTACTGCAAATTTCATGGATTAAGTGGAGCTTGACATGGTGTCGTTAGATATTCGTGGCATTGTACCCATTCCTTTATGATAGAAAATCTATCTTCCATCGACATGAAAATAAATATCATTTACTCAAAAATGGAGTAGAGTATATTGTGAGAGCTCATAGCAAGAAAACAAATCTTTGGCTTGTTAATGTAGAGCGGATGAGAAGAATGGTGAATTCGAGCAACAATTTCGTGCTTCTCATGATCAAACCCAAAAATGATGGTGATAATGAAGCTTTTAAAGGTTGTGATTTGAATTTGAAATATGAATTGGTTGACATAGTTAACCAATACGATGAAATGTTTCATGAACCAAATGGATTACCTCCCAAGAGAGGAGTCCAACACAAGATACAGTTGTAGCAAGATTGTCCTCTTCCTAACATTGGGATGTACAGGATGTTAGTGATGGAAGGCACAGAAATTAAGACGCAAATCCAAGAGTTTTTGAATGAAGGGATCATCAGACCATCTTCCTGACCTTTTGGTTCACCTATTGTCTTGGTTCCAAAGAAGGATTGAACATGGCACATGTGTGTGGAATTCCATGCATTGAACAAAATTACGGTAAAGAACCATTACCCACTTCCTGGAATAGATGATTTACTCGATCAATTCAAAGATGCAAAATATTTTACTAAGATGGACTTAATAAGTGGCTACCATCAAATTAGACTAGATGAAGGAGACATTTGGAAGACAACATTCAAACAAAATAGGTTTGCTTGAATGGCTAGTTATGTCGTTTGGTTTATGTAAAGCTCCTGCTACATTCATGTGTGTGAAGAATGATGTGTTGAGGACATTTATTTATGAATTTTTTATAATCTACATAGATGAAATCTTAATTTTCAGTAAATCTAGTGAGGAACATGTCATGCATGTAAGAAAAGTTTTTTATGCCTTAAAAAAAGAATAGTTTTATCTGAGGATGTCAAAAGGCGAGTTTGGAAATACTTCCTTAGTTTAATTGGGTCATGTTGTTGGAGGAGGTGAGTTGAAAATAGATCCCTCCAAGGGTGATATCATTGTAAATTGGCCAAGGTCAAAGACAGTTACAGAAGTAAGAAGTTTTCTGGGATCAACCCAATATTGGAGGAAATTCATTGCTAATTTTTCTCTTATAACAACTCCTTTTCATGTGTTGACCAACGTGAAAAAGGTTTTTCAGTGGGGATGAAAACAACAAAAGTCCTTCGAAGCGTTGAAGGAAAAGATCAGTACAACTCATGTACTCTCACTTCCAGACTTGAGACATTCATTTGAGATTCAGATAGATGCTAGTCACTACGCTATGGGTGTAGTCCTCATGCAGCATGGTAAGCCTGACTGTTTTCATTTGGAAACTTTTAATGGTGTAGTGATTAAATATCCTACATATGACAAGGAATTGTATGCATTGGTGCAAAGTGTGAAAAAATGGAAACACTACCTAATGGGTAAGGAAACAATCATTCACACTGAACATCAACCATTGCAATACCTGCAATCTCAATCAAAATTGCAACAGTCACGACACTTCTCATGGATGGGTTTCCTTCAACAATTCCACTTTGTAGTCAGGTATAAGAAAGGTATCTATAGTAAATTTGTTGATATGCTTTCTAGGCCAATTATTAGTGCAGCTACTTTACTCGAGCATAATTGTGTTTTACATGAAATTTATATTGAGAAATATGCATTAGATAATGACTTTCAAGATGTTTATGCAAGTTTGAGTCAATGTAACCAAGTAGAGGAATTGGATTATGATTTTTCATGATAAATTGTTGTACCATCTTGGCAAGCTTTGTATTCCACATGGAGAAATAGTTAACATCATAAGAGAGACACATACTTCTCTTATTGCTGGTCATTTCAAGTAATGTAGATGGTAGAACATCTAGAAAGGTATTATTATTGGCCTTGTATGCTTGAAAGTGTGTCTCGTTTTATTAAAGGATGTTCATTATGTGAAATCAGTAACCCTAGTAATACGAGGTTAGGATTGTACACACCACTTCTGGTTCACAACTATGGGATAGGGTTTCTATGGATTTTGTAGGAGGTCTTCCATTGTCAAAAAGAGGTCATGATTAGTTGTATGTAGTTGTGGATAGGTTTACAAAAATGTGAATTTTTATGTCATGTAGAAATAAAGTTACAATTGAAAAAACTACTGAGTTATTCTTTTAGAAGTTTTGGGTGAATTTTGGATGCACACATCCATTGTTAGTGATCGAGATTCTCACTTTGTGGGGAATTTTTGGTTAACTTGTGGGGATTCATTGACACCAAATTGAAAAAGAGTACAACCATTCATCCACAAACAAATGGTCAAACAAAGGTAGTGAAGATAACAATGATACATCTTCTACATGGGTATTGCAGTAAGAATCCTAAGTTGTGGGATGAACAGTTGCAATATATTTAGCATGCTTACAACCGAGCAAAGAACTCTTCCACTCAAAATTCGCCATTTGAGGCATGCATGAGATAATTGCCTAATTCTCCTTTGGATTTTATTTTTGGAAAAGATGTTTCTATTGAAGGTCATAACGAAATAGACAAAGAAAGAAAGTTCATTGAACAAATACAATTAGTACACCAAAAGGTTCAAGAACAACTTGAGAAAAGCCAAGGAAAGTAAAAACAAAGGTACAATAAGCATCATCAATACCACAAGTTCCAAGTTGGTGATGAATTTTGGCTTCAAATTAACAAAGAAAGGCTCCAAGGAGAAGGTAAAAATATCAAACCAATTAGATATGCTCCATTCAGAATTTTGGAAAAGATTGGTAATAATGCCTTCAGGTTGGATTTGCCTTCATATATGCAAATTTATGTTATTGTTAATGTTGAGAAATTAAGGTTGTATAAGCCTCCTTTGATTGAAGATAAAGGAGAGAATGTTCAAATTCCATCTATTGAAGACTTTTCTCTAGAATTCCTTGATGTGCTTTAGAAAGACACTATACTTGACAGAAGATCAAGGACACAAAAAAGGGGAAGTATCGATTATTTTCGAGTGGGGTTGAAAGGTACAATTCCTTCAAAAGCCAAATGGATGGAGATTGGAAAGGTGAGGGAAGTGTACCCTCACCTGCTAAACAATTGAAAGTGATCCTTTCAGGGTCCAAAAGGCTTCCAGTGGGGAGGAGTGATGGGGTGCTCAAAATTAGGCTCAAAAATCAAAGTGTCATAATCTTGTTAAAATTAGCTTCAAATCAAAGAACTCGTCATTTTGATTCCAATGGTGCTAATGACACTTAAATACGAGCTCATATGTAGAATTTAGAGAAAGTCAAAGTTCATGTTTGACTTTCTCACATGGTAGGATTGGATGACTTGGCAAGGTCCATTAGCAAATGAGGAGGAGCCAAGTGGCAAGCTACCATTGGGCCCCGCATGTTGCAAATCGCAATCGCAAGTAGGTTGGCATTAGAAATTGACCCCCAAGCAGGGAAGGCTACGATGCGATAAGGCAGGCAGGAAGGTTTTCAAGAATTGGCTAGAGGCATGATGCGATGGATTGCAACCGCAAAATGGTGAAGGGTCAGTGTTACAAAATCGTCCCCTTGGAGGTACCGGGTTGCGATGCAATATCTCAATCACAAATTGAAATAATACAAAGTTCGCATATACGAAACACTGGGTATTGGTTGAATTGTGAAATGTGTTAAGTCCTCGGATGCGAGATGTTTAACGATTCTAGTTAATACTCTCGTCAGGTCTACCACATCGCAATCTCACATCACCCACCGTGTTCACAAGACCATAAGCCCACAAAAATCCATCGATTGTGATTTGTGATAAGACAGTCAGTGTCGGTAGATTATGGCCTACCACGCGCCGAAGTTTTTGCCCAGTTAGCAGATTTTCGGAGCTAATTTGTAAGATCATGTTAGGTTAGGAGCAATTTGTGGAACGAATAGTGCGAAAACAAGGAGAACTCATAACTTCTTCAAATTTTCATCAAATTGGATGCAAAAGGAGGCTAGATAGCCATTTTTGAGTATTTTAAACTTATTGGAGCAGGTGTTAGAAGCATTTGAGCGTTGTAAACACAAAATTTTTACACTTTTGAGCATAATAGAGAGGCCCAAGCCATTGGAAGCTGGACCAAGGAGATGTAACCTAGGAGGGGTGAACTCCTTTATCATGTACTTGTTGTAATGTATGTTCTGTACATGTTTATGTTGTTGTTCAATTTCTGGTTTACGTTAAATTGCTCATAGTCTTGACGTAAAAACTCTTCATTTTACTTGCAAAAATTGATAAATCCTTAAGCACCATGAAATCATTTTTTTATAATCTAAGGAAGATCTTTGCACTGCAAACTAATATTCTAAATCATATCATTTCAGCAGCAAAAACACTAGAGAGAAGTATTACATGCAGAGCATTCCAAAGGTACCAGATCAGGGTATAGTTGAATTCCTTTCTTGTTGAGAGGGAGTGTTGAAAATAGAAACAATAAATGTTAAAAATAGCATCAAGAAATTATAGTTTAATTTTTCCTTGAATTAAATTAGGAATTAAATTGTAATTCTATTCCCGTAGAAGTTTGTAGCAGTTAACTAAGTTAATTTGACTTAGTTGGCTCAGTAAATTCGAGTTGGAAGTCTATCTAGAGTCATGTAGAATAATTCCTAAACCTTAGGGGCCCAAGTTGAGTTTTTTTGATTTATGATTAATTAACTCAGTCTAACTAAGTTAAAGTCAGTTAAACTAGTTCAAACAGTTGGATGAACTAGTAGGAGGTCTAGCAGTGGGGATCAGCTTCAGTGTAGCTTCACTGCTCCACCAACTCACTAAAGATTCACTCATAAATAACTCATGCATCTCAGCTCAGAGGAAGACCCAGTTGAGATTAGAGTTCAAGGACAATGTACTATCAGTCGTATAATTTTTTAAGTTGTACAAATATAATGTTTTCTTTCATTTACAAACTAGATGTTCTTGTTTGTTTTTAACTAACCCTTCTAGCTGAGTAATATATACTTCTTCGTTTAGGTCCCCTTTCAAGAAGGTAGATTTAACATCCAATTGATGAATTTTCCATTTATATTTTGTAGCTAAATCAATAAAAAATCTAATTGTATTTAACTTAACAACTCATGCAAAGGTTTCATCATAACCAATTCCCTCATTTTATGAATAAACTTTATCAACCAATCTAGATTTATATTCATCTGCACTCCCATCAACTTTAAATTTGGGTTTGAAGAACCATTTTCATGTTATAGGTACTTTATTTTGAGGAAATTACGTTAATCTGCAAGTATCATTTCTTATTATTGAATCAAATTCTTCCTTCATTTCATTTGTCCAATATTTGCACAAACACCTACTTATTGAAAGCTCTAACTCAAACTATTTGTAAGAATCCGCCTAAAGGAAGCACCAACCACCTTAATATTTAGAAGAAATAACCTAAAAGAGGCTTGAACCCTTTGACGGACAAGCACCTACTTATATAAACATTCATATCCCTCTCGCACCAATTTTTAATCTCATATGTGGAGCTATACATTGGTAATGTTGTTGATACATATTTTCAAATCGCTAATTGATCTTTCCATGCTTTATAATTATGTGCTGCCTCTCATTTTTAGATTTAATTGAATCACCTACATCTTAAATATTTTCTTTTACAAGTTTCTTTTTTGTAACTTGGCTCTCAATTTTTAAGATCCATGATCCATTCCTCTTCAACTAACTATCATTTCTTTAACATATTGATTCAATCAAATCTCCCAGAGGATCTTCTTTGTAGGTCAAAAATACCTTAAGTTTATCTTCTGTAACTAAGTTTTACACTTCAGATCTGCACTTTTCAGTCTCATCGAAACCTCATAACTTCAACCATTCCTTCATTTCATATTTTTGCAATAAACTTTAACTTTTTCACTCTCAATTGCCTTCTCATATCTGTCTTTGTAAATGATTCTCTAGAACAATATCATTCTCTTCTATTAACACTATAGAGGATTACAATACCAACACTCTTAATCTTTAAAACTCATGCACAATTCATTTACATAAACTATTTTTTGTTATATAACTAGTCTAGACAATTTCATTGTTAACTTCCTAGATCCACGTTTTCTGGATTTGTTAGTCGACACTTATGTTGCAAATTTCAATTCACAGATGCTCAAAATTGTTGTGATCCATAAATTTTTTTGGGTATTCCACTTGATAATTCGTCACAAATATGTGATAAAATTATATTTAAAATCCCAAAATTCTACACTATTGTAGTCTTATTTATTTTTAGTTTTATGGATGTATAGATTATTGTTAATAATATATGCATGTGAAATAAAATTATGCATAAAATAGAGAACAAAGAAATAAAAGTTCACAAACATATTTGACACACGATATGGCATAGGAATTCCTTTGGGAGAAAAACCCAACTGGAAGTTGAGGTCACTCCCTTCTCTTTCTCTGAATGAAAATATATCTGAGTATAAAGAAGTATAACATGTGGCATGTGGGCTACTACAGTGCAAAAATCCTCTTTGTATGCTATATCTCCTATCTCTCTTGCCTATTTTGGCTCATGTATGGAATAAATGCACTCAAAACAATGGAACCCGTTTTCCTCCTAGTGGCTTCGTTATAACATAGATTGATAGCCTACTAGTGGTTAGGTTTGACTAACTCAACTCTTAACCAAAGTTACAATATAACCTTTTCTAGAGTCTTCTTCACAATAATCACATGAATAGCCCCTTTTTCATGAATAATGGGGGCTGACATGGCATCTTCTTGAATTATGGTGGTGAAAATAGGAAGGTCAACTTATGAGTAGCATGATTTTCTAGACTGACTTTGATTAATGTGATTATTGTGTTGTTGGAAAGGTATTTATGCATATAAGAGGAGAAAAAGATGGTGTGCTAAAGTGGGAAATTTTTACCCCAAAATAACATTGTTTGATGCCTAAAAATTCTCCTTAAAGGTTTTAGACCCTAATTTTCCAAACTGGGTCCCATTAATAAAAAGGGTCTTGTGAGCTCACTCCTCCACTTTTTCCACTGTGAAAGAAACAAGATGGATGAAAAACAGTGTAATGATCCAATCCAGATCCTATTTTGTTGATGGTGCGTGATCCTTCCAACATATAGGGGATGTTTGCAATATGAAGTCCCAATTGGACCTTACATTATTTGGTATAGGATTCCCATCCATAAATGTGGCCCAGTTGCCATATTCTTAAATATTTTCATACATTGCAATAAATGACACAAGAGAAACATATGTACTTTTGGGATAAACAAGTATGTTAGCCTTGTGATGTATTCAATTGTAAAAAGTGTGATAGTTCTTTCATGAAACAGGAAATAAAGTGTCTTTGAGAGAAAAGTAATAGTACTTTCCTATCAAATACACATGCACAAATCTGAAAGAATCATTGGGAAGCTAGTGAAATAATTCACCATGAATCAATGATCATCAAAGCATAAGACACACATTTAAAATAAGCATACTAAATCCAATGAAATAGTTCATGTCCATTAGTATGAATTATCATAAGCATACACCATAAGAAATGAAAGAATAATTTGACAATCGTTTACGACATATGCATGAAAATTTTATCATCTCCAATAGCTTCAAATTATGAAGTGAAAGTTCCAGTATACACCCTTAAAATGATACAATACTAATTCTAATAGTGGATATTTGAACCACTACTTGCTTCTCAAAAGCCTATTCTTCTCTCATATGCCTAGCTTAAGAAGTCAAGGTGAAAAGTCCTTTTCTTGAGATATGAGGGTGTATATATAAAAAAAGGAGGTGACCCTTCACCTCCTTTTCCACTCTTGATCTCCCCTCATTACTCTTGAGATTCCAAATGAATTTTCAAACTTCTAAGAGACCTTTAGAATTATACATGAATTTTCACATTCTTTGGGTGACCTTTGGAATTCCACACACTTTATATTTCTCATTTTCTAATAATTACATCTACAAATGATGTGGAAACATGATAACTCATATGACTCTTGAGAAGAAATTTTGATAAGACATGACTTGGCACTGATGAAATGGAATTTATGATGGTGTTACAATTCCAATCTTCTCTTCTTGTCGCTATGTTTGTATCTTCCTAATAGATGATGCATGTTGTTTCTCTATATCCCCCAAAAGGATTGAATATATGGAGTATTTTAGGTGATATGGATCTTCTAGTCTCTATTGTGATATAGTGTCCCTTCATTTTCTTATTTAGTGATCTTGTTTTATAGTCTTCTTGAGTGTAACCTTACATGGTCTCCTTGAAAATTGTCTTGTCATGTCAAGACAAAGTCCCTGTAAGTGAAATTCACTCATGACAAGATGACATCGGTCCTAAAATATCCTAGTCTAGATTTCTTGGTGAAATTCATTGATCAACCCAGAACTAATTACAAGATAGAGGAGAAGGCTCAAGAAATGCATAGTGCTTAGTTCTAGGAGATAGAAGTGACAGATTGATGACTGTGACTAAAATGCACAATGGCTAGAGTCCTAAGAAGCAATACTACACAGTTCATGGACATGGTTAAGCAGGCTTTCCCACTGTGATTGTGCATTGCATAGTTGAGGAGAGACACTGGACAAACGGGTTGCACAGTTCAAAGAGACAGAGAGATAAAATTATGATTGAAACTTTGTAGTGCATTTATAGGAGGTTGATCGAGAGGCGGGGTTGCGTAGTTCTAGAGAGAAGGAGGTCATACTTGAGACAGTGATTGTGCATTCTATAGTTCTAGGAGGCAAGGATGATGATTGAGCCTGGCAACTACACAATTAGGTTAGGGAGGCAAAGTGAGGCAGGGTTGGTCAAGCAAGGAATTTTTCGAAATTTTTCTAAGTGTGGTATTAATGTGGTAGAGGAGAAGCTAGGATAGGAATTTGAACATGATCACACACTCATAATGATTGATGACACAAAAATGAATACTCAACACCCAAAATCAACATGAATCCATTGAAGCGACATCAAAATGACACTTACCTCCAAGTGTGACACTTATGATACACTTTGTGACACATGCGATGACACCAACAAAAAGGTGCATGGAAATTTTTGAATGAGTCTAATAAATGTCTCTATGATAGATAGTACACATTAGTACCAAGGTCACCTCATTAAATTTTGTTATAACTCCCTTTTACAATGTGAAACAATTGCCTTACCAAAAGCTGACACTTATGTTTTCTTTACAAAGTGACTATGAAACGTAGAGAACCAATATGGAATGTATTTTACTACTACAAATGATAACTTTCATGATTAAAGTAGGCTCCAAAGTTTGCATATATGCCAAAATTTAGAGGGTGTTGTAGTAGCGACAACACTTGGCAATACACTGGTAGAACTATAGCTTCTTTGCCTTTGTCTAACTTTATGCACATCGTAGTCTCACAGGAGGTATTAATTCATCACGTGGATCACTTTGGTTTTCTCACTTAACCAGATTATATATGTACTCTCCTCTATTCCCTATCTCATTTGAACACATTCACAAAGCTTGTTGTATCACAATTTTTTTGATCGATGAAAAGGGTAATATAGTTGTGAGTTTAAGATGATCATAGCCTCAGCATTCCTCTCTGGTTTTTCCCCTTTGACAGAGGGCCTATTCAACACTGTTGTAGAGTCACTATAGGAAAGCAAGCATTTCTTTACTGTAAATAAGCATGTTTAGTACCCTTACAAAGTTAATTATTTCACCTCTCTATATAAGAAGCCTTTCTATTCTTTAGCATCTTATTTATTTTATACTTTATGCACATTGGCATTTTATCGGTGTTTATATCGCCACAGTGGAAGAGGGATCCCAACTTATTTATAGCAGGTGGTGTTGTTCCTTCAAACAAAATTATGTACACCTCTCATATTAACATGCTTAAAATAGATTTCCCCTTGCCTCTCTATTTGATTGGATTATCATGCAAAACACCAAATAAAAACTAAAAAGAGAAATGAGGTTCCTAGAATAGATATGGGTGTCATGGTTCTACACTAAGATTTTCTTACGAATGGATCATATTTTCTATTGAAACATCACTAACCATAAGGATATAAACCAAGTCAAAGAAGGAGGATTAAAAGTTAGCCAAATGTTGTAGTGTGTCACAATTCCCTTTTCAACTTTTTCCACATCCATGGAACCAAATGAAATGTTTTCAAACAAGGTTTTATTGACAACATGACAACACAAAAGACAATGTAAAGGGACACAACATGACTTAAAAGAATAAACAAGCTAAAGATAGGAAAATAAATATGTAGATACGTTAGGGACACAACCCTATATTGTTATTAAAAATATTGCTTGAGACCTTCGCCATTGATAGGAAGAGACTCCATATTCCCATTGAAATATTGGAGATGATAAGTATCGTGGCCAAGTTTTTCATGAAAAACATATGGTCTAATCCACAAGGACTAGAATATAGCTTTTTTACCTTTCTCATAATGGGATCTATCCCACTTCAATACCAGGTTTCCCCAAGAATCTTGAGAAAGTTGAAGGGTTGGGAGGTATTTGTTTGGAGGTAGGATGGCTTATTTCCCATACACTACAGTGTAAGGAGAAGTTCTTAGAGAGGGTTTAAGAGTAACATGGTCAACCCACAAAGCATTCACTAAAGCATTATGCCAGTTCCTTGGTTTGGAGTAAACAATTTTCCTGATAATATGGATTAAGTTTTTATTGGTTGACTCTTCTAAATTGTTGCCCTCAGGTTAAAAGTTGGATGAATTTTTTAAAACAATGTCGTATTTTAATTCAAAATCATAAAGTTTAAGTGATGATAAATAAGTTTCATTATAAAAAATAAGCAACAGAGGAATGCCAAACGTGGTGATGATATTCTATCTGAGGAAATTGATGACCTCATACTCATTCATTTGTTTTAGAGGAACTCCTTTCATTCACTAACTAAAATTGTGTGTGGAAGTTAAAATATATTAGTGCTACTTCTATGAATGTGGAAAGATCTCATCGATGACATCCAATGCCCTTTTCTGAAAAGGTTCTTCTACAGCAATGGGTTGTTTTTTGGTTTCCTAAAGACAACCTCCAGGTTCAGAAGAAGGTCAGTGCCTAGGACATCTTAATAAGTATTGAAGATATATTCTTTAAGCTCAAAGATTAAATGTTAATTGATGAGTTATAGTTCAATTTTCCCACTCAAGGGCAGATTCAATCCATACAAAAGAAACATTACATTCAAAAGAGTTAATGTTCAAACCTGGTGGCCTACAAATAAGCGCTGAAGCACCATCAACTATTGTAGTATAGGTGAAAGAGTAGTTTCAGTGAAGGAAACCAAATCTATAGGGCTGAATATAGAATCTTGTACATACGATTTCAGTAGAATCATGAATTAGATGCAAGAAATGAAATGAAAAAACCATTCCAAAGAGTTAATGTTCAGACCCGGTGGCCTACAAACAAGAATTGAAGCTCCATCAGCTATTTTGTATAGGTGAAAGAGGAATTTCAAAGAAGGAAATCAAATGCATAGGGCTGAATATAGAATCTTGTACATATGATTTTAGTAGAATCATGAATTAGATTCAAGAAATTAAATGTAGAAACCATGGAGCACATTTTAAGGCTTCTAATTACGCACACCACAGCTACCATTTTCCATCACATAACATAGCTAAATCTGCAACTTAGAATTGAAACCAACAACTACAATTACATAATTTCCGAAGAGGAAAGACACAAATGAAATGCAAGATAGAGATAGAAACACATACTACACATCCCAATGTTTGGAATCACGAGAAACTTCTTCATTTATCTTCATGTATTTTAGACATCTCATTAGTGAAAAACATTAAAAAAACTTCAAAACATTACAGCCCCTACTAATTAGTCTTTTTTCCCTTTTATAGGAAGAGTCAGAATAAGAACAATTACAAATATATCTTGAAGTGCTACAACTTTCTATGCTACTCAATTGTGCAAGCATGCCACTGGCCTAGTTGTCCTAATGATTACATAAAAAAATTGATTCCTTTCTGAAAATAAATTATTTACAATATTCTAAAATGACACTAATATGTCATGATTTCCAAATCAGAAAATTTTTCATTGTTGTCTCTCTTTATCTTTTGAGGTGGAGCCAAGCTCCATTGTTCGTAATCATGGTGGGTTAAAAAATTGATCACATTTTTCATAATACTGGATTTGGTGTATAAGCATGAAAGAAATTATTGTATTCTATATTTAGATTTGTAAGCTCAGTGTAATTGGGCTTTGCAGCAAAAAATGTCTTGACTAGTCAAAGTAGCTGGAAATCCCTTTGTAGATACTTGATTATATCTTGGCCCCTTGAGAGTGTCAGTCTTTTCATGAGAATATTCTACTTTACTCTTGGCCTCCACTAATAGTTTCTCATACTGCTCCCATGGAAGAAATTTTCCTTGCAGGTCCCAACAACTAGGTATTCGTGCCTTGGTTCTTTGATCAAAATTTTATTGAATGCAACTACCGATTTAGCTAGATCATTCAAGCACTCCTCAAATTTAGCCCTCATTGCTTCTTTCTGGATTACTTTAGTCACCTCAATGAATACCCCTATCCTATTTATGATAATCATGAATCTCATGTAATTGGTTGATTTCTCATTAAGATATATGATAAAATTTTCTTCAGTCCTAAAATTTGTAGCATCTTCATTTTCAGGTCACAGAATGAAGAATTCGGTATCCTTGACTACAATGTTTTGTTCTGCAACTAATCTCGTGTGTTCCCATATCTTCTTCCATTCATAAATAATTCCATCCCAGATTAGTTGTCTAGCTTCAACAAGAGATGTATTTCCTTTCAACCTATTCTTTATCCCTTTGATTTCATCTTGTGCCACTTGATATTTACTGTTGATTTGTTCCACACTTGTCTAAGTGGACTGAAGTTGTTTCTCCTTGTTTGTAAGAATGTACTTTGTGTTGTCCAAGTAAATTTGTATTTTGTTGAGCTCGCTCTTTAATAGCTACAAATCAGTGACAGATTTAGTCAACTTCTCTATAGGGTTCTGTGGATTACCTGGAACAATCACAACAAATATGTGAGAATATATTTTGTGTTGAAGATATGTAACATTTAGTTTGAGGTCTACCATCTCGTTATTCATCTCTATTATCTCCTTGGACAAGATTTTATTCTCATTCTCCACCTAGACCAACTCTTTAGTTTTCACATGCTCTGTTAGAAGCATTTTAAGTTGTCGCCTTAGTGATTGGATCTCTAACTGTGAGTGTTTGATTATGGGATCCATGGAAGCTTTATCATTTGCGTCTACCCCCAATTATATTATCATCTCCTTGAAGCATTCATTCTGTAAATGAAGGTCTCTCCAATTGGGTTTCTCTTGCTTTATTTTAGTGTATGCTTTCTCTAGTAGCTTCTCAACCTTAATGATTGTGAAGGCTCCCTTACTCAATTTGCTGTAAATCATTTTCCCTACCTGCTTATGCAAATTGATCTTGTCTTGAAAGTGTACACTAGTCATATCCAAATACAAGTCCACTATTCTGAACTGTGCCTCATATGGGAGGGACTGCACTAAAGGATTCTATAGGGAAAACTATACTTGACATCTCTCTAGGTCTATGGCATCAAAGAGCCTAGTCTAATATGGTACTGAATTGTAGACCAACTATGATAATACTTCATCTCTAAATTTATTTTTCCTCTCCTATGTCATCTAACCTTCCTCCCACTTAGGGTCTGTTTCTCACGTACTTCCCAAGGAAGCAAATACTACTTCCTTAGTTGAACTAGAAGTGGCAACTTGCTGAGGATCTTCTAAGAGTACTTGGAAACTTGGCTAGTCTAGATTTTCCTCGATCAAATCGACCTCAAATTCCTCCTTAGTTTGCTCCTCAAGTTTATCTTTCTTATTTGTTGATGCTTCCTCCATCACTATATGTCCTACTTCATCAATGCTCCTTTTTTGGGTTTTCTCCTTTGTGCTTGCTGTCTTGACCTCGATCTTTGTATTGATAGGCCAAGAGTCCAAATTAGATTTCCATTCTAGCTCAAGATTAGACTCATGTTCATTAGCAAATGCTTTAATCTCTTTCCTTCTACTAGATATCAAACAGTGTGGATCATAGTGCCACACCTCTCCTATCTCAAAGTTCAATTCCTTTAACATATTTTGAACCTACTAGAAATATTTTCTAGAGTTCACAACAAAAGGGCCTACAATCATTGGAAGTTTGAACATATAACCCCTTTTAGTAAGGAAAAAGTGGATTTGGTTAGTATTTAGGCTCTTCTTGATGAATTCTAAGGGAAGGATCCTCATAGGAATGAACACGGGCAACTGGTATAGAGGCATCTTAGTATAGACTCTTATTTTTGTATAGTCTTAAAATAGGAATGAGTTTCCTACACTTGTATCCTTGTTGAGCTATAGGAGTTCTCCTTGTTGTGGAAATACTCTAGGGGGGTAAATGTTGTTAACAATATTGTAGGAAGTACAAATGAAGGTGGAAATGAATTGTGAAAACCCCTCATTTTTGGGTTTCTTCTTCAAGACATTATCCCAAGCAATTACAAATTTTATATTCTTATTGGTGTCTATAATACTCAGGCATGATTAGTCGAATTCCTCCACATAAGTATACAAGAAAAGTTAGACTAGTATAGAGTGGTATCTGAAGTGGGAAGAAAGATAAAATTGGTTGCACTAGAACTTGATTGCCTCAGCCAATATAGAGGGAATGTCAAGGAAAATGTATGGCTTCATATTTGTATGTAAGAACCCTAAGGCTACATTGGAGACATTTGCAGTCTCATCCTCACCAAAAAGTAGTAGAATAACATAAAAAATGAGTTGAAACACTTCTAAAAAAAAGGAATAGGGAATTTTTTTGAACTGGATTGAAATTGAGTGTTGGGAGCTTGAATTAACTGGAGAAAAACCTGCTTCTTTTTAGTTGAGAGTCCATTGTAATGATAGAAGAGGGTGGTCTCTATAAATCTCTCCAAATTTGGGGATTTTGGGTAAACAAGGCATTCTGTATCAATTCTCGAGTAACTTATAGAATTTTCTCCCAAATGGATGAAATACAATAGTTATTCTCCTTGGTGTAGGTGCCCATAAGCCTAGATGCGATATTTGGGAAAGGGTATATAGTTGGGTCGATTAGGTAGTATATTCCTTACTCAATGACTTGAAAGGGATCTTATCTGTATAGGTAGCTACCATACAAGTCAAAACGGAGGTCTGACAAGTTCAGAGCGAATAAATGGTCTCAAATTTTCACCTTTGTGTGCATGAAGGGTTCTATGTGGTCAAAGGGTTTTGAATGTTATGGGTTTTGGGTTTTTGGGTTTTTGGTACAAATTTATTTGATTTAAGCATGATGAAAATGATGCAAGGACAAAGAGCTACATATTACCTGGTGACAAGAGGAAATTTGACATTGTGGGCACGAGGGCTCTACAATAGTAGAAAGTCAAGTGAATGGTGTTGCAAATAGGTAGAGTAGTCAAAAATAGATCGACTTGAAATAGACTAATTTGAATCATAACGTTCAATTTACGAAGGTTTATGGGTGGGAAAATAATTAGGTGACATGGAGGAGACATGTGGCAGATTTGGATTGGGTGAAAAGAAAGGGGGAAGGGTGATGTATTATAAAGTTTCACACTTATTGGCCACACTCACTTGATGGTGGTCTCGATTACTGGCATGGTCATCACGCTCGCCTAACAGGTAGCAGGCCCATATATCCTCCTCTAGCGGGGTGCCTGGGCGGGTTTGGAGATCAAGCGTAGCCACTCGGAATCCATTGTAGCTGTCAATCTACGTGTCCTATTTACTAATTTGAACCTTTCTAGGGGGTAGGCGTTGGCTTAACAGTTGTGCTCGTTAACCCCTCAAAGTCTCATCGAGATGAGGCTACTCTGAGATGGACGGTGATCTGCCCAATAAGTGACCACGGTTTAACAAAAAAACACTTTGGTATTTACAATGACTCATAGTTATTCACAATGAAAGTGGAAAGATGTCTTCAGTGCTAAAATTAGTGCTTGAGGTACTGCCCATTTACAGGAAACTCAAACACTTCACCATCCATATTTTCCAGCAGAAATGTGTTGTTCCCTTTGAATTTAACCATCTTAAAGGGTCCAAACAATAAAGGATCAAATTTTCCTTGTTTACCTTCTTCCTCTCTCTTGACATCCCATCTCAGTACAAGGTCATTTGGCTAGAAAATTATGTCCTTAGCCTTTTTTTTAAAATAGAGACTTCATCTTATCCTGATACTTGATTAAGATCTGAGTCACTTGTTCCTTGTTCTCCTACAGTTCCACTAGTCGATTTATCCTCATAGTCAAGGAATTAGGCTCCTCCTCTACATCCTAAATCAATTTTTCCAGAGGAGTGACCAATTGCGTAGGAAAATTCATTGGAGTCCCATACACTAGTTGAAAAGGAGACTTACCATTTTATATCTTAATGGTGACTCTATTAGCCCATAAAACACATATGAGTTGAGAATCTGAATTTTTCTTGTTTTGCGCTCTGATCTTCTTGAGGTCACTGACCAAGGTCTTATTGGATGATTCTTCCAATTCATTTCCTTGTGGATAATAAGTAGTGGAGTGTCCAAAATTGATACTATAGCTCTGGAAAAAGCTGATAAACTTGGTAGATTTGAGAAGTTGAGAATTATTCATAGCTATATTCCTTATACGACAAAATCTAGCTAGAACATTTTCCTCCATGAACTTAATGACCACTATGTCAGTCGCATTCCTAGCAGGGACAACTTCCACCCATTTGGTGAAATATTTTTTTGTTGTAAGGATAAAATTATGATTTCCACTAGATGGTAGATGGATTTCCCCAATGAAATATAGCCCTCAATGTCTAAATGGTTCCTCCACAAAAACTAGGATCAGAGGAAGGGGTTCCATCTTCTATTTTTCATCAAATATTTGGGATTCTTTACAAGTCTTCACTTGATTTTTCGCATCATTGAACAAATGAGGAAAATAGAATACAAACTTCAGAATTTTGTGAATTATTACTTTCCAACTGTAGTTTCATCCACAAGCACAACCATGAAATTCATCTATTATTTTGGGGACTTATTATTTGACCAAACAAAGTAGCAGAGCTCCCACATGATCCTTCTAATACAACCAATCGCTGGAGCTAACAATTTTTTGTGCTTGGATCCTCAACATTATATACTTAACCCTGTTTAAATCAGGTGGCAATTCCAAAAATATTAGATAATGGATAATGAATTAATACTAGTAATAAATCAAATACTTCATTGCAATTTTGTGTGCTCCTCCCTTTGCATCTTCTTGTTTGTCTTGTTTTTCTAATTTTGAGCTTTTAGATAATATGCTTATACCTAACACGTGGAAATTTTCCTCTCACAAAATATTATCCAATCCCTAACCTTTCACCAGTTTTGTGGGCTTGATGTCCATTTCATATTCCTGAATTTGTTTATCCACTTTCCTCTCTTTCGCTTGTTATCTCCTTGGGTGAGAATGCCATTAACAGTAGTTGTAGGGACATAGGAAACTATCCTAAACTGCAAAATATAAGTTCATAAAGACTTTAAGGAATTTACTAGAGTGTAGGCTTGTTTTTCCAAAATTTCATATTTTAGTTCCGTATTCCTCAATACTTGACTAGAAAATTCAATGACTATTCTTCTTCTACTTCATTTTTCTACAACAAGACAACTACCAAAATGTTAGGGGTTTCAAAAGAAAATATAAGAAATTACTTTTGATAATTAGGGTTAGCCAAGACAAGGTATTCTCCAAACACCCTTTTGATTCTAGAAAATGATTCTCTTGCTTCTGAAGTCCATTTGACTTCTCTGTCCTTCTTTAGCATGTTTGTGATATCTCTCACAATCTAAACATAATTGGGCACAAACCTCCTCAAGAAATTTATTCTACCTAGGAAAATTTATATCTCCTTTTTGTTCCTTGGAAAAGGGATGCTACTAATTGCTTTCTTGGGGTCAATTTCACTCCTTATTTTAAGACTATATGGTCCAACAATTTTCATTCTCTAAGGGAAAGTTGAGACTTATTTAGGTTCACGGACAAACCATACTTCCCGCATTTCTCAAATGTGTGTTGCAATTGTTGAAAATATTCTTCATCATGTTAGTGACAGCCTTTGAAGCCTTCCATCAATGATAAATATGCTCTTACAAAGTGGTCTCAGGGTGTCAAAGTCAAATTCTGTCATTTCAGTGAGTCTTCAAGTAAAATTTGGTCACTAGGTATTAGGTCTAGGGTTGTTTTCACTCCTCCCAAAGTCTTCCAAGTATTGGTCCATTTCACCATTCAGCTTAGTGTACCATCAATCAAAGAGTTGTCATCATCATTTTAGGATCCAATGGGTCATTTTGCACCTTGTTCGTGCTTCAGTTGTACTTGGGTAAAGTCCATTTCCCTCTCCTAGGGTTTTGAAGGTAATTTTTCTTCGATGGCCAAATGATCAACAAAACTTGTATCGTGATGCTCATACACCTTCCCCTATCCTTAATATGCCTTCTTAAATGCTTCCCATCATTCATATCTGTCAAAATCATCATTTTCCCATAAATCCCTCTCTACTTCCTAAAAGTTTATCAAGAATTTAGAAGCCCCTTATCCCCTTCATTTCCCTTCATTTCTACAAATCCCTTGTTCCACATATCGGGATAGGTTTTCTTAAAACTATGTTTTTGAGCCAGAAAATATGAATTTGACAAATGTGAGAGAGGTTTTTGTCCACCCTTGACCCAAGAAGAAACACCTCTTTCAGGTTTTACAAAGGTTTCATGGTTTGGGAGAAATGTCAAAAACATCATTGGCCTCAAGAGAATTGATGCACTTCTGGAGTGACCTTGGGAAAATCAAGATGTAACCTATTTGGGATCACCAAATAAATTGATTGATGAGTCAATTGATAAATAGATAAAGAGATATTTCCAAAAAGATATGATGAGCTTAATTTGGAGTTGAGTAAGACCATCAAAAGTTGATTGCACCAGCACTCTGCATTTAGGCAGCCTCATTCTGCACATTTTTACCAGTCTTGGAATATTTTCCTTTTGATAGGGAAAATGGACTCAAAATTGACATATTGAATATGTTATGGAAGTTAGACTCGATATTATTTCCAACGAGCTATCACACGCCCAATTTGGACACCGGGAAGGACTCCAAAGGTGGTATGTAAAAGGTGTTATGCATCAGAGGGTCGGTGTTGCACATCAGAGTAGCATTGCGCATCAAGCAAGCGCTGCACATTGGTTGGTGAGCCTTCAAAACAAAAAAACTCACCTCAAATCCTCCCAAATGCTTCATTTTCCTTCTTAACAAGTAAGTACACTCACTTTGGAGCTTAGGTAGGGTTTTTATGCTTCAATTATACTTTTATCTCCTAAAACTCAAAACCCTAGTGTGTTTTCCTATCTTATTTGTCACCACTGCAAAATCGTCTTCCTTGTCTCAATATTCCTATTTTAACTTTCCCTAAACGTACACTTTAATCCTTTCCCACCTCACTCATATTCCCTTTTACCTTTTCCCTATTGAAACTAATCCCCTTTATCAAACCCTAAGTCCCTCATACATCAAAACCTTAGCTCCCCAAATCCTTCCCTTCATTCCCCTACCTAATCTCATTACTATTGTTCCATTTAAAAAGTCTCTTCATACTCACTTTTTTGTTCCCACCTATTATCCATTACTCACCATATCATCACCACATTATCTCATAGAGACAAGCATGGAAAGAGGTAGTGAATCAGATTTTGAAGAGGACATGCTTAGTGATAGCTCAAGAGAAAGTTTGCAGCAAAGTAAGCCTCACAAAGGTGGAAAAATCACTAGGGAGGAACCTATCAACATGAGTGAACTCCTTGCTTGCCCACTAGCCACCACACGCTTTAGACATCAGTATTGTTTTGATTTTTGTGAAATGGTAGAGAAGCATCTGGTTCCCTTGACTCCAGTTGAACAAGAAGTGGTTAATGAGAGAGAAATATGGCTTGAGAGGGTAAATATCCACCTTGAAGGCCTTCTAAAGAAAGGCAACAGAGACAAAAATATGCTTAGGCATATGGCCTACCATTACTTGACCCATAATAGGATAGGTAACATGAGAATTAAGCACCTCAAAGCAAGATTAAGGAGGGCCTTAAGAAGCAAAAAGAGGGGTGACAAACTTGAGATCTTGGCTGATCTTTCACTTGCCGAAAAAAGTAACCAATTAAGTACATTTGAGCCAAAACGGGGTAGATTTTGTAAATTTTGATTTTTGGAAATAGAAACACAGGAAATTTCGGCTAGCACTGCACATTGAATTGGTGCATCCTTTTGAAAAATGGCTTATATATTTGGATTCAGCATCAAAAGATAAGCAAACCTAGAAAGTTTCATCAATTTTGGAGGAGATATTGGTCACCAAAAGGGCAAAAAACACTCAAAAATTGCCCTGTTTGCCCCTTTTTGGACACACAGGAACCAGTCTTGGGAGAATCCACCTTTAAGGGGGCAGATAAACTCCAAATCAGAAAATTCAAAGTGTTCCAGAAATTAGATAGGTAGATATTTTCAACAAGTTATCTTGGGCCTGATTTGGATGAGAGGAAGGCCTCCAAAAGTAGCCTTGAAGCGGCACTGCGCATCAGGACATTTTTTGTCAATTTTGCCTAAAAGTCAAAGTTCGCCTAGTTTCTTCAGCAGTTGACTTCTTCTTATTTTTTTGGTAAATTTTGCATGGTAAATGATGTAATATGATGTAAATTTGATGGAAAATGACATGAGGGGGTAGATAAATCAATGTGTTGTGGCCACCAACATCCCCCATTTTTATTTAGTGTTGTGACTAATACTAAATATATGGGGACCCTTAGCTAAAATTCAAAAAAATCAATTAGTGATTGTATTTCCTATTCAATAAAACATACCATCGTAAAATTAAGAAAATACCTTTGAAAATACCTGCAAAAACTTAAGTTTTTTGATGAGGGAAGACAAAATCACTCCTTAAAGGATATCGTATCGTAGAAAAGATAACAGGATGCCTCCCTACAAGCCAAAACTCTAAGAATGCGAGATTTCAATGCGAGATCACATATTAAATACATATATATCACATCACATGCTTTAAAAAACACTTATGCTGAAAAACCGCAGAAAATGTCGATATGTGATGTCCCATATCGCAAAATCACACCTCGCAACAAATACATTAAATGCAAAATGTGCATACTTACGAGTTTGCGATAATGTGACCATGCGATATGGCGATATCAAGAGATCATGATAAAGCAGAAAAGAGACCTTATGAAAGAATGAAAGAGTGATCATGCGATCATGCGATATTGCGATATTGCGATTATGCGATGCATCATCTCATCGCAAATTTTTCTAGTTCATTATTCAAGGCAAAGTGTTTCCATTAAACGAGAATGGTTATGTGCTTTAAATGCTCATTAATGAAGTAGTTTCCAGTTGTTAATGAAATCTAGTTTTGAGTTTATCAAAGAGCCAGTTCACATAAGATGGCATATTTTTAAATGTCTTCAGCAGTCAAAACATTCCCATCATTATTTATTGTCATTACTCTCACCTTACTTGTAAACTGAAGGAATGAAGGACAAAAGGTTATATAAATAAGTGTACAGGAAACTACGATGAAAATAGGTGAGGATCTAATATTTAAAGACAGAGAAAAGGCACCCTTACACAAAGACACAGCATGCAACAGAAACGCAGGTATTTTCACCTGGGAAGGCATACATAATCTATTTGAGGAAATAAATCCTAAAGTAATGGGATTTATGGCTACTATAGGCTCATCAAGGTCGTTTGAAGCATCAGTTGCAGAGTTAGCTTGTCCATTCCTGCACTGGAGAGCGGCAAGGCCCAAAATTCTCCCCTGCACAGAAATGGTTAAAGGAATATTAGACAGTGCTGACATCAAGACAGGAAGTTTAGGGCTCAAGGTCAAGAGCTCTTAGAATCATTGTTTTCACAAAATTTCAACTTTACATCCACTACAAGAAAACATGGAAGAGGTGAAAATCACACTAAGGAAGCCTGGATTAAGAAACAAAGGCAATTTCCGATGCACAATTAGCACCTAATTGCTCAGTCTCCTGTAAGCCCAGTACCAAAAAGATGGTGCCAACTCTTGCGGTTTCCGTTTTACAGCACATTTAAAGGCTGAAGTCAGCCAACTAACTCATATCAAGCAAATGTTGAATGCTTGCGACATTAAGGAGAAAATATATAAATAATTAGTTTTAGATTTAATTTTAGAAATAGTTTTATTTTATTTTTCCTAGAAAGATGACAATCATTTAAACCGTATCCTAAATTTTTGTAGATAAGTTATTTTTAGACATAATTAGTAGTATTTAAACCCTTCTCATGCATTTAGAGAAGGGTCCAGAAATTTATCAAAAACTTGTCCTCAGAACATGCACTTTTGCACCATCCGAGGAGGTTTCGGTGAATGAATGGAATAGGGTTTATTGATTTTTGCATCTGATATCTGCTACTGATGTTGCATTTCTATACTCTTAGTTGATCCAGGTGGATATTGGTGGCCACCTGCCAAGTCCACCTGGACCCCCACCATTGTCTTTCTCAGCATTTTCAGTTTCCTTAATTGTAGCACAACTTACTATTTTTAGCAGTTTTTCGGGTCCTGAACTTCCGAGACATTTTGAGGCCCTAAACGACGTTTTTTGGGGAATCCAGGGGCAACATGGGTCCATGGAATGGACCGATGTTGCCTGTTCCAACAATGATAGTGCTCGAATAGATCTTTCTAATGAGCTATTGAACGCGTCAAACGGAGATCATATGCAAAAGTTACGACCCCGGGAAGTTGATGTACCAACTTACCCCCAAACGGGGCCCACAGTTTGGCGTTTCATCTCCTAGGGTTAGGTTTTGGAATGTTAAGGGTTTTTCATTGTTTCTCAACAATAAATAGGCCTTCGAGCCTCATTGTAAGTCAGTTTCAGAGGCATGTAGCCCACACATCTCTTCTCAGAGATAGCTACCATCGCCCTAGCTAGTTTATTTCCATTTCTGATTGTAAGCATATTTCAGTATTTTCCATTAATGAAATGAAGTATTATTTCCGCTGCATATTTGTATATATGGTTATCTCTGTAATTTGTTGCGTTCCTGTTTAAATCCGGATCAGTGGTATCAGAGCGGTCTGTTTTTTCTCTGTTTTTCTTTGCATGTCCCCAACAAGGTCGGGATATAAGGAGTTAGGGCTTGAACTGGTTGAACCTTTGCAAGACCAGCCTCGCAAATCCCAATGGCCTCCCATGGCGGACGAGAAGAAAAACAAGGGGGCAGGAGATCCCATCAAAATCTTGCTCGAAGAAGTGCTCGAGCGACAACGGAACGCGATGATGGACAGCTTTGCGCAGATCCTTCAGCGGCTACCCAGAAGCAGCGCATCGGCTTCCAGCAGCTTCTCTGGAAACGCCACACGCTTTAAGGTACAAGTTAATTTTGAAATCCCCATATTCGAGGGTCAGATAGACGCTGATGCTGTAGATAAATGGTTAAATCTGCTAGAAGGTTATTTTTCTGTTCAGGAATTTTCGAGTCGGGAAAAGATTGTTTTTGCTCTTCTCAAAGCAGCCCCCCACGTCAAGGACTGGTGGGAAACCTACTGCGAGCAGAAGGATGAAAGTACTGGCTCACTATTTTCAGCCGCACCCACCTGGGACTCGTTCCAGGCTGCCATCAAGGAGCAGTACTACCCTGTCGGGAGCTATGAGGATGAATACATAAAGTGGACCACGCTGCGGCAGGGAAGGGACCAAGACGGGCCGGAGTTCACCAATCTTTTCCATACCCTTCGCACAAAGTTGGGTATCAAGGATTCGGAGCAACATTTGATACTCAAATACCGGGGCTGCCTGCACAAGTACATCCAGGAAGAGATACAATTCCTAAACATCCCCTCGCTCGGTGCGGCATACCGGTATGCCGTCAAGGTCGAACAGAAGTTGAAACAAAAGAAGCGAGATTTTGGATCTGCGAATCCAAAGCAGGGGAAAGGTGCCCCTAAACCACAAAACAAAGGACAGAGCCAAGGCGGGACAGCCCAAGACAACCAGCCGAAGCTGCAAGCAAAGAACAGCGCCGCGAAGCCGAGAAAGGACACTGGAAAATGGTGCGAGTTCCATAAGAGCTCCACTCACAACACAAGTGAGTGTCGGGCCAAGCAGTCACTGGTGGCTGAGCTAAAGGTTTCGAATCAGATGCATGTTCCGACTCTGAGTCAGAACCCGATAAGGGGTATGAAAAAGGGAAGCAGATCATTGATGCGGACCCCAGCGCCACTGTTGCTACCGCAAAGATCCAGAAAAATGAACCCGAAGATCCAGAGGAGGAGGAGCGTCTCTTCCACTCCCAGATGTGGGTAAAGGGCTCCCCGATACAGTTCATTGTTGATAGCGGGAGTCAAAAGAACCTCCCGGCCGAGGTCGTGAAGCGGTTGGGCTTACCGACCACAGCACATCCACAACCATACACCATTGGGTGGCTTCACCAAGGACGAGATCTTCGCGTGACCCAGCAGTGTTGCCTTCCGTACAACATCAAGCCCTTCACGGATGAGGTATTGTGTGACATTGCCCCCCTTGAAGTTTGTGATGTATTACTAGGACAACCATATTTGTGGAAGCGGCATGCTGTGTATGAATCAAGGCCCCGTGCTGTTATTATTACATTGGGAAATAAGTTGTTCAGGATACCAGAGATAGCACCACCTGCCGCCATCTCTTTGATTACTGCAAAACAATGCAGTAAGATCATTTCCAAAACCAGGAAATTTGTTTTCCTGACGATACGCCCTCAGAAGAAGAAGAAGACAGTGGCCGCGGCCTCCCAACGGGGCCCCTCTGCACG